>JABCKV010000255.1:0-23284 GCA_018282005.1 Asterophora parasitica
GTTAGATAGCATTAGTCATATCATATTACATAGCATGATGTCATTACTAAGGTGATGACTGATCATGCCTCATGTACGCCTCATGTTGACCATGAGGCCTTACTGTACAGTAGATATATAAACCCCAATGCAACACCTAGAGAACTCAGTCTAGTTCTCTTAGGTTTTCTGCCTAGTCAACTTCACATCGCTTTCCTAAGACTCTGAGAGGTTTACGCTCTGCAGTTTGGGTATTCTAGTAAGTCCTTCACCGGACGAAGCGTGCCCTAACATAGATGAGTGGAAGACAGATGTGCCAACATTTGGGGCCATTTTCCACCTGAATCATGTGGTTTTATTCTACTTCAATGGACTCAGCAGGCCCTTTCGTAATGAGGGCTATAACAGTGACCACCACTGGTTCAATTGGGCATGGACAGTACAGGAAGTTGCAGCAACACTGCTATTAGGCGGAAAAACCTCGTCGTCTCCCTCTGAAGAGCGCCGGGACCATGATTCTGCCTTCCAGGAATTCTGGCTGCACCTCGATAGCGTGATGAATTTTCAATTGGTCCTGCAATATTTCAAGATCTCCCAGGTTCTTGTGGTAATGTCAAAACGTGTTGCCAGCAATCAACTTGATAAGATTGCCGGTCTCGTCAGCCTTGCCAACCCAATACACATCCCCATCTACGATACGGAGCTGTCACTGGAAGATGCTTGGGCAGAATTTCTCAAAGTCATGATTCCCATGGCACGCAGCCTTTTTTTTGGGGGTATCCTGTGGCGGGTCAGCCCAGATTGTCGTGGGCGCCATCATGGAAGCAAGTCATGGCCACTGGGCCAGAGACTGCTGTGATGTTCTCATGGGATGACTCCAGGAAGGGCATGGAGATCGACTACACAGAGTGTGGAAATGAATATTGGGGACAGTTCAAAACACTCGATAACATCCAGGTCCTTGGGCTTGGCTCGACTTGCCGCTCGAGCTCCATCACTATGCTGAGCTCAGGTAGTAGCCGAACAGGTCAGGTGGTTATAACACATTTGGGTGAGTCGCAGAAACTTGAAGTTCGTGCCCACCATCACGTCCTGATGGAGGAATGGGATTGCTACACATTGTTGTTCCACAAGTTTCTTGATATCCGGAGTGTGGTAGTAGGAAAAAGGAATGGTCTGTGGCATGTGCGTAAGCTCTGTGTACTCGAGTTTCTCGAAGAGGTCCCTGGCATTCGAGAAGAGGAGGTTTTGACTCTAATTTGATATGGTTTTTGACAGTTGACTGCTAGCTCACACTTTTACTATGGACAAGTTCCCCTTCTGCATGTGTTATCTTCTTCTTTACCGATTCCTCACTATGCACTCAATCATGTTTGTCTTTTACCCAAATTTTCCCTCTTATTTATGCGATTTAATTTCTGAGCTCACTGGCAAACCGTTGCTGACCGCAGTTGCCAGCTGAAAGTGAGCTGCAACGTGAAAGGTAGCCTCTGGGCAGCTAAATGTTATGTATGCATAGTACGCCACAGCTGATGAAGTAATGCGCGTGCGCATGTACAGCCGCAGAACCAATGATATTATCCTTAGCACATGCAATTCATCGCTGCAGAGCAGTATCTCAAGGATAGCGTCCAACATAGGCGCGGAAATACATGTACTATGTGCGCCACACCAATTTATCATGCGTGATGAGGCATTACTTGGTACTATATGGAAGATATCACCACAATATATACCAGGGATTTCAAGAACATCAACATCACTGATATAATACACGGGTCACGATCATACTGCCAGATTACCCGCCCAATGTTTTCGGGCCAATCTGAACAAATACTCGTCCAAAGATTTCTTTTAAGCAATGAGCCATGAGCACTTGTGTAATGAACCAGCGATACTCTATGTGAACTGAGCTGGGATACATGAAGTACGAGGTGGCAGCACAACGTGAGGGCGGGAGCCTGGAAACGCACACATGAATGGAAACCCCGTTGAAAAACCACTCAGGCACGATGCGGGTCAGCCAAATGTCTGGTGCGAATCTGGACAAGAGTCACAAATGGGGGGCACGGAAGCGTGAAGAGAAGACAAGGAGAAGGATTTGCTACAGGAGGACGAGAATTAGCATACACGACAAGTATACAGTCCAAATATGCAAGACGCACCACACATCATGGGGAAGATACCACTCCGCTCTCACTACATGTGAAGCAGTTCCCGCACTGTGCGGCTAGACAAGTTTGCCAAATTTCAAAATTTCACCTCCAATGAGCTCCAGCATGCCCGGCGAGCGCGCGACTCGACTTTATCATCTTGTGGGGAAAAGCTATCGTAGCCGACGCCGTGAGCAAAACAAATGGAAGCATCACGATGGAGGACCACATACGTCAACCCACCCACACCCGTGGAGTCGGCCGGGGTAAACACGGCGAACATGAACAGGAATTGACCGGAGAACGTTGGTTCGAGCACGGACCAAGCTTCGATGTTATGCTACCGCAAACGTTGTGAGGCCTGTAGCTTCACCAACGCGTAAGTTGGAGAGCGATGAGAAAAGCCAGCTGATACCTGCCGTGTACCGCCACGCACGTCGAGAGCCCGTATAAGTGCTGACCACGCCACAACTCAAGCCTGGCGTCGCGTGGGACCCTGCAGCTGCCTCCTCGCCTGTTGCTGCCACCTCCTCCGCCTTGGACCCCACCTCTTCGTCCGCAACCACCACCACCACCCCCACCACCAACTCGATGGGTGGTATGAGTCGAGAGATGTTGCTGGCAGTCTGCAAAAAGGACGGTATAATGTCAGTTAATGTCCCAACTACGCATTGGTATATGTACACCTCAAGGCTCACGGCCCACATACCAGTCAGAGTCGAACTGAGCCCCTCCAGCACGCACCAAGGCTCGAAGTGAGAGCTGGATTCGGAAAGCATGGAGGTGACCTGGATCGCGTTAACCCGTCGTCAAAGGGGAGATAGGGTACCATGCGTCGAGGGATGATTGCAAGTCTGCAAAGACATACCTACGTTAGCTCGAAGAATCGCCAAACACGTGTCGGCGCCAACATACCTTGAGTTAGCCTTGAAGCTTGAGCTCGCAAGAAACTAACCGGAAGCAGCAAGCCACAGCCGTGGTGATGCAGATACCTCGGCGGGTACGACATCCTCGTCAGCGCTGGTGGCTGGGAGCGGACGGACGATCCAGGTCCGTCGCCGCTTCAGTTCCGAGGATGGTGTCGTCGACTACAACATCCGGTCGTGGATGCGCCTCCGACAGTGTGCACGTATGGGGCCAATTGGGAAGATCCAGATTCCAAGGGCGCTCATAGAGCCCTGGGTTGTGCGTCGTGCCAGGTCCGGTGTACAGAGGGCGCTGTCGTGGGGCGGCCATATGGGGCAGGAGGGGAAACGGAAGTGGTACCGAGCATGCGGGGATCATTGAGCAGCGAGGCAAGGTACTATCTCGGATGAAGACAAACACGATGAGGGAACGGGGCTGGGGCCGGGAGGCGAACTGGACGCGTGCTTGAACGAACGTCGCTGTCATTGTCAAGAGGCACTCGGAGCCGTGGGAACCACATGGAGCAAACGACGAACAAGCGACGAACACTGACTACAACCTCTTCACCAACATGTCCACCGTCCTCGCCTAATGTTCTTCTTCTAGCGTTCCAATGCGTTCTAGTGCGGATGACTCGATGACTATCGATGACTAGTGACTGCTGTCGTGCAACTTGAGAGACCTCTGCACTGGAGTCTGGGAAACTCTTTTACTCGTTGTGCTCGTCTTCTTTGCTTCGCAGCTCAATCCGGCTCCAAGTTGAAGTGTGGTCAGGGCAAATCTCCTCGCTGTCAAGATTCATATATATTGCATAAAACCTCACTTTTTCCTTCAGCTGTACCACCATGGTCCGTCCGCCACCGAATTTCACCGCCAATCCTCCCTGCTTCATACATGTAGACGACATCGACAAAGAAGACGCCTCCTCCTGGGTCGGCATCTTGGTGGGTGCTATGATAGCCAACATTATCAACTTCAAAGTGGGACTGGTCAACGAGCATCATTCTGTTTGTCGTTGCCCTCGCCGTACGACGGGCGTCTGTCCAGATGCTGCTGCCGCTCAGCGTCCTTTCCCCGGCCCTTGAAGTCTGCTGGTTCGTATTGGCGGCATGGATATTGGCCGTGTTCTTAGGTCAGTCGCTGTCTCTCCACGTGCCGCTTCTGAACTGATTTTCGTACTTACCCATGTCAGATTCGGGATGCGGCGCCAAATTCGATGCATCATACGAGACAGCTTGGATCGTCGGGTCCGCCGCGTGTGTGGGGTATGTTCTGGCTACGATTGAGCTGGGCGAATACGTGACGGTATTCATACCATATGATCATCCCCGCGCTGCTGGTCTTGAGGCGTCACCTCGCGCATCGCCACGTACCTGAACAATCCTTCGACCCCGGGCTTCTTCTGGATGCGATTTTGTCGAGCTTTTCACATCTTCCAGTATCCACCACCACGCTTTCGTCATCGCACTCGACGCTGACTTCCATCTTGTGCGCTCTTTCCCTGAGCCGCCATTTCATCTCGTACACCCATTCCTCTTCGGGTCTTGTACCGATTCCCTTATTGCACTTCGTAGTACGCCACCTTCGCTCATCGCATCTCTGAGTCGTACGCCCATTGCCTGATCGCAGAGTCGTTCCTCCTACCGTCTATTCTTATTCTTCATTGCCTACCACTTGCGCGCCCGTAATGCCCATTCCGTACTCTCGCCCTAATATGTCACTGTTCTGTGGTACTTGATACGCTGGTCTACATGTACGCAGTGACTTCTTTTACTTGATGGCGTGGACCCGTACATTCGTCCGCCTTCACGACAGTTTATTGCGGCCTCTGAGACTCAGAATATCATCTCACCTGCGCTCTGTCTCGAGCCTTCACCGCTTCAACCAGCGAGGCTGATGTAGTTATATTCCTTTTTTCCTGCCGCCCTGGACTTTCCTTCTCACATCGCCTCCTCGGCCTGGCGCTAGACTATTGCATAATATTATGTGACTTACAGCGGAGTAGGGAATCCGGGGCCGCGAGGAGAGGAAGAGTCGGGTGTGCGCCATGATACTCTTGTCCACGCGAAGCCGTGTCGTCGTAGCAGGCGACGTAACAGTCGGCTCTGTGCGCTCTAGTAGTACTCGTGGGCCACAATCTCCAAAGAAAAGGTAATGAGACTCGGGCAGTGCGACTCTTGCATATAGTACCAACTGACTAACTATTAGCAAAATACATAAGTGCCATGGTCAGAGCCCTGCTCCCGAGTCGAACGGGAGCTTCCCCGTAGTAGATATCCTAGTCAACTAGAAACTCGGAGTGTGCGGCCGGTACACCAGCAGGGCGATTGAGTCTACTTATCTCTGGAGTCTCGGAACTCCCAAAAAAACAGCTTCTCATGTACTTACAAGGAAGTGATCCCCCGAGTCAAAGTTCGACTGACAAATGACTACAGAATGTTTCGCTATAGAAAAGTTTCGAATGCTGGTACCTTGTCTAGTTCACTGTCCAATAGTTGCCGAACTTCCCTGCTCACGAACTCTATGCTGTTCCGATAGCTTGAAAATGAACCTACGCTTCAACCTAGATTAGGTAGATAATCAACATGAACTTGGATGAAAATCAACCAATCTGGTTGAAAAACAACCAATGGTTTTGTAGGTTGAAATTCACTTGAAATCGACCACTTTCAACCTATCACAAAACTCATGAATATGTGACCGACAATCAAGTGATCGTTGGTTGGTTTTTAGGTTGTTCTATTAGGTTGAATTACAGTGAGAATTAGGGTCATACATAGGTTGAAGACCACTGAGCGCTAGCTTGATAAAGACGAGTTTTCAGTGCTCTCAAAATGCCCAATTCGGCGGTATATTCTGGGTGCGCGACACATTATGTAAGCGCCACGCGTCTCGCGATCGATCACAACGGAATCAAATTTGCTCCCCCCCATCGATGCCCACAATTGCCCACAATTGCCCACTGCCAGTATAGCCCACCACCCTACATCGCACGACAACACAGCAGGTACCTGCAACCTCATGCGAATGTGTTCTAGGCAAATGAGTGCACCGCTCTCTGTGCATAACGAAGGACTTACTCCTGTCACTCCTCGTCCTCATCCTCCTGTCCCTGGCCCCCCTCCATATCCTGGTCTTCATCTGCTTCGTCATGCTCAGCTGTCCTGGCCATGTGCCCAGGCCCACCTCGAGATGAACCCTGGACGAACTCGGGCTGCTCGCTACTTGCACGTGCATGCTTGCCACATCGCTCTTTCGCCTTCGCTTTTTTCGCTGCTTTGCGGTGTGCTTCAGAACTGCGGCTGCCCTGGGTTTTTGTGAGGCAGAGGGATCTCGCTTTTGTGAATTGGCTTGCAGGTAAGCCCATTTTTCATTGACCTCGAGTCTTCCGCTCCTGTAGGCTGCGCTGCGCTTATTGGCAAAGTACTGACGAATGATTGCCTCTGTAGCCCAGTCGTTATGGAACTTCGCCAGGAATGGGTGGCGCTCATGACACTTGAAGAAGGTGGGTTATCTTTGAGCAACTGGTTTGTTCACAAGACTCACAATAGCAAAGAAGCGGGCTTTATCAGCAGCAGGAATTTCGCTCCAAGGATCTTCCCAACAAAGGCGCGCGTTTAAAGAGAGATCGCAAATTTTGCTCTGGGCACAGTAAGTTTGTATCTTTTTCATTGGGGATGACCTGTTAAATCCACGTACCAACAGGTGGTTGTAACGCTCCCTCTTCTTTGTAGTCGACACGAGACCCATGGCAACCTGTATTGACCATTTGGACCCCTTTGGCTTTCTGATGAGCGCGACTTCCTCAATCCAGCTGCCAGGGGCCTCTGCATCTCTCTGGGGCTCAGAGGCATGTCTCAAGCTGGGTGGAAGTCCAGTGACTGCCTTTCGAGGATGATGCTCCTTGTCGTCATCATCGTCATCTGAGCTCACACTCAGAGCATCATCTATGCAATATCCATGTAAGCATTTCCTTCTGCACAGTTATTTAGGCTGACCTTGAGTGCACTGCCACGCAGTAGCCCCACGATGAGCTCTCTCTGCTCCACGTCCTCCGACGGGCTCGTTCTGTGAGTCTTCCGGCCACTGTGTGAGTTCTGTCACCTCTTGCCATGCTAAACTAGACTGACCCTGCTCGTCAGGATGGCCTTGACCTCCCGCACAATCATTGAAATTATTCTTGTCAGCCACTACTGCTGCTGCTGCTGCTGCTGCCGCCACCACCTCAGCCTCTTTTTGGACTTCCGATGCATGAGTTTTTGTATCCTTGACATATGGTTAATGGTACTTACTTTCTTCAGCTTGAAAATGTCGTGATAATTTGAACAATTTGTGAGGTAGGTCATGTGCTCACTCCGGTCAAAAAAATTGCTAAGTCCTGTTTCTTGCACACTCAAGGGATACTTTGTGCACCACTACTCCTATCCCCTCATGTCTTCAAACCACGTCTTTTGTGATTGTTGCCTATGCGGAGGAAAGAGGATAACTCAGAAACAAGCCCATGCTCACCGTCAAAATGCGCAGAGCCTTTATGGTCCACCTTCCACAACACCATCGCGAATTAGGGCTATCGTGGACGATGACTCTACTGACAGTGATGAGTCTGATCTCAGCACTAACGAACAGGATTCCGACTGTTCCATGCTTCCTTCACGTTCACCGAGTCTGTTCCCAACTGCAAACACAACACATCAGTCGCAGATTGCCCTTCACACTATACAGGGCCCGGACGGCAGTGCCAATGTGCCTGTTGATCAGCTTTTCAATGTTGATCTTCCTGATAACGCTGGTCTGGAAGATGACGAGGAGCTAGGCTATCATTCACAAGCTGCATTTACCGACATTTGGGCTTCTGATGACGACGACGACGACGGCCACATCTCGGAGGGAGACGTGCCTGTCTTGGAGGATGGATTTAGTGATGATGATGAGTTTGGATGCCTGGACTGGGAGGCTTTCTGTTTAGGTGGTGCTGGGCAGGGATCAGCTCGGGGGGAGCTATGATGCTGAATTCGCAAGTATAGGTGTGCCTGGCTTTATTTTCTGACCGTCGTCTCCGAAATACTGATGTTTTTTCTGTAGAGGAAAAGCTCGTGGCCTATGATCTTGCTATATGCAAAGCATTTGCTTTTAGGTTGAAAGCGCAGGTGACCGATAACAATTGGCCAATGACAGAGGAGGCCCTCCCACAGGACCCCCCACTTCCTTCCCTCCAAGAGATCCGCTTGCGGGTTACCTTCCTTAGCGGCTTCAAGCCGGAGTTCTATGATTGCTGTATCAATTCATGTATGGCGTTCACCGGCCTTCATAGTGCATTGCAGTCCTGCTCCCATTGCAACGAGCCCCGCTTTCATGCTGGAAATAAGCCATGGAAGGCCTTCACCTATATTGCACTCATTCCCCCCCTTCATGCAGCTGCCGAAAATCACCGACTTGCTACTCTGTGCCAGTATCGCAGTCAACATCAGCACAAGGTTGGACAGACATCGGACATATTTGACTCCAATCTGTACCGACACCTTCGTACCCAGCACATCTGTAGTGATGGCGAGAGACTTCTGCAGAAGTATTTTGACGATGATCATGATGTCGCACTTGGGCTCTCTACGGATGGATTTGCACCCTTCAAGCAACGCAAGCATACAGCCTGGCCATTGATCACCTATGACTACAACCTCCCACCTGATATCCGCTTCCACCTCGAGTTCATCCTTTTGCTGGGTGTCATCCCGGGTCCCAAGAAGCCAAAGGACTTCAATTCATACCTCTGGCCATTGGTCCAAGAGCTGCTACGCCTAGGATGTGGTGTAACAGCATTTGATATCTTATCTAACTCTCGATTTGCATTGTGTGCATTCCTGATTGTCGTGTTTGGAGATATGCCCACCGTCGCAATGGTGATGCGCATGAAGGGGCACAACAGCTATTTGCCATGCCGTGCATGCAAGATCACTGGCCTCCCAGTCCCTGACACCAACGGCACCACCCTATATGTCCCCCATGATCGATCAATGCACCCTCGTGTCATCGCCAACCCAGCACTTGTCAAACGTTATGACCCCCGCAACCTTCCTCTTCATGATCATGAAGAATTTATTCAACAGGCTGAGGAGGTTGATGCAACAACAACAAATGTGGCTGCTGTGCGGCTGTTGAAGGAGTATGGTATCAAAGGCCTGCCACTCCTTTCAAAAATCCCCACTCTTCATCTTCCACTCTCTTTTCCTCACGACTTCATGCACTTGATCTTTGAAAACCTTCTTCCCAATCTCATCCGACTTTGGACTGGCAAATTCAAGGGCCTGACACGGGGTGCAAATCCTATGAGCTCACGCTGGACATGTGGAAAGCTATTGGCCAATCCACTGCACGTTCTGGCGCGACCATTCCCTCAGCTTTTGGTGTGCGTGTTCCCAACATCGCTGGCAATGGCGTCACAATCTCCGCAGAGATGTGGTCTTTTTGGGCAACAAACATTGCACCTGTACTCCTTCGCCGCTGCTTCACCAATCAGCGCTACTATCAGCATTTCATTAGACTTATCACGCTGCTAAACATCTGCTTACAATTTGAGATATCATTGAATGACATTGAGCGCATCCGGACTGGCTTCATTGAATGGGTTGAAGATTACGAGACATGAGTGATCACAATTTACGACATGATTATCTGCTGATATTCCTCATCGGCATCCGGTATCTACTACCAGTGGGACCCGACACGACTCTCTGCCTGCCCACTCACAGTTCATGCCCTGCTTCATATCGCACCAAGCATCGAGGCAATTGGTCCAGTTTGGTGCTATTGGGCCTTTCTGACAGAACATTACTGTGGGGTTCTCTCTCCGAAGATTCGGAACCAACGTTTCCCCTTCGCATCACTCGACCGACATGTACTTGAGGACGCACAGCTAACCCAGGTCAAGGTGATCTATGACAAAGCTACAGCCCTCTCTTTGCATAATCGGCAGGTGGCGCAAGCAACCCGGGGATCATATGTGGACCCTGCCTGTAAGTTCTCCAGTCAAATCATGTGGCTTTGCTTGTTAACCGTTTCATAGATGCTACGTGTCGTCTGCTCCCACCCAAATCTCCCAGCCACCCCGATCCGGCATCACTGACTGCGCTCATTGGAGCTCTCACAACTCGCTTTGAAAAGTGTATTGGTATTGTCAAGAAGCACCTCATTCGAAGTGCCACAATCGAGGAATGGGGTAAGGTGAAGTGTATCGACTCTGATGCAGGTGATACAATGGTTGCGAGCAGCCTTCGGACACCCCAGGAGGACTCTCGGGATGCAACTTTTGTTAGGGTAAGGACATTTATTTCGGTGCTGATTCTTACACCAGCTGACATTCACTCACCAGTACAATGTTCTGGTGGACGTGAACGCAGCCAAAGCATGCGCCCCTGTGGTCCTTGCCCCCGAATCACTGTATGGCCAGCTACAACGGATTTTTTTGATTTGCTTCTCGGCACCGTGCACGGAGCTTGGACTGGACGCGCCGACTTCGATCATCATGGCGTCAATCCAAACGTGTGTTCTTGACGACAGAGAGACCATTCCTGGACTCGATTTCCGCTTTTACTTGAGGTTAGGCATGACTCATGTTGTGGATATCAATTGTTTGCAGTGCGTGGTTGGTAGGGTGCCGGTGGGGAACAAATGGGCCATTACTGATAGAAGTGGCTCGTTAGCATGTTCTTTTTACATAGAAGATGGGTAGTTGCCTCCCAATGATTCAGTGCTGGTGCGGTGCCATGCATGCGGTGTGCGAGATTTGCGCAACTTCGGGAAGAAAAACGGCAGCTAGCCTATGCCTGGTACCAACGACGTCGACCTTCGTTTAGTTCTAGGTGTTACTATATCACTCGCTCGTTCAGTCTCGTCAAGATCAACCAGTGGTAGATTGGATAATATGAGTGATCTGTTTCTCCAAATCGTTGCATGAGAATCACCCCAAAATAGGTTGCTTTTCAACCTCTATTATCAACCTACATATAGGTTGATCTGATTCAACCTAACAATCAACGTATGCTACATTACTCTCTGATATTCAACCTATTCCTTGTTCATCTTCAACCTTTGTGGACCCCATAGTGGAACACCTCCCACAGGGCAGTGATTGATCTCCGTCCATTCAGGTTCGTCCATAATTGGATCGGAGCTACAGGCACAGTGACACTGCAAGAATTGCACGGCTTCCTCAGGCGGGAATTGTAGGCAGATTTGACAGCGGACATTGCGGCCTGGCTCCACCACTCACGATAAATGACCTATCCTATGCATATATGTTCAATCATGTTTCGAATATCAATGAGTAAATTTACCCAGGGAACAACGAGCTGGATTGAGAGGAGTCGCACTACCTCATCCAACGGGATATCGAGGAGGAAAGGGGCAGCAATGCTGAGAATTTCCTTGTACCCATGGCGTGATGTGTAGTTAAATATCTCCGTAGCGTGGTTAGGGAGAATATTTCTGTCGTTTCTCTTAGTTAGAAACCTATGGACAGCGATTGTGCTTACTGCATGCAAAATCTGCAGACGTTCATAGCAGAGAATACCTGATATTTCTCCACAGCTTCGGCGAGTGGCGCCAGAGTTTCGAAACATCAGTAAAATCACAAGCAGCTTTCGATCAACTTTCACGTACTTTTGCCTTCAGACAACTTTCATTGGACCTTTCAGACTGACTTTCGTGTACTTTCAAAGCTTTCGGTACTTTCAGATTTTTATGACCAGATATGTCGAAAGTATGAATGAAAGTTGAATGAAAGTACATTAAAAGTGGGCATGATGGTTCGTAAAATGGTTCACAAAAAAGGTATGAAAAATGGTCCAGGGTTCTCGTGAAGTCAAACCAACTATCGAGATGAAAATGTCTGCCAGAATTCGGATGCACCCTGTGCATCGATGACCTGCAGAACCCGTCCCTTCTCCACCAAAAATCTGGCTCCACTATCCACATTCCATGTGTCCGGGCATGGCAAGTCGTCCGCTGACAAGAACCAATGTCTGAGGAGCGCCAACTTTGAGCAAGAAGGTGAGGGCAATGGAAAAGAGAATGTTGATGGAGGTTGCGGACGCCAGCATAAGCATTGCAAAAACTTATCGGTATTTGCCGATCGTCGCAACAGCCACGATAGTGCCACGATTCAGATTCTTGGGTTCGCTTCCACCAAGCTTCCACTGTCTCCAGCTCTCTCACCAGCTCTCACCCCGTGGCTCGAGTCGGAGAGACCTCGAGAGATATATCCGATCGGTGCATTAGTTATGGTAGGAGTCAGGTGGCTACAATGTTTTGCCAAAATGTTTTCTGATCAAATTTTTCAGGCAGCATCGAGGCAGCCCAAGCCACTTCTACAACAGCTGGCTCACAATATGCCATGAGGACGAAAATGTTGGAAACAAGGTTGAGGTTCAATCGAGGTCAAGCTCAAGCCCACCTCAAAGCTGTTCAAGCTTCAAGTTGCGATGACCCTTGACGACGACTCAGACAAGTGGAACAGGAATCGCTCCGAGTCGTGGCCCTGAATCGTGCTGCCCAGGGAGAAGTCCCAGGTCATCAAGCCCACCGTGTAGGATGCTGTTCCCTCTTTGGATGTTGACATCATTGATGACAAGGAGCTCAATACAATTTTTTCGCCCAAGGTTCGCGTTTTTGTCGGTACTAATTTCTTCAATTCTATCATCAGTACAGCTACTATTACTATTACTTGTAAACTGTCATTCAATACACGTTGATTTTCAGAATAGCAATCAGACATTTTCTCGACAGCTTTTGACAACTTTCGGCAACTTTTGACAGCTTTCGAAAGTTTGAGTGAAAGTAAATGCTCTACTTTCAAAAGTCAATTGTTTACCGAACTTTTAGCAACTTTCGGTACTTTCGAAAGTACCGAAAGTTGATTAAAAGCTGTGTGTGATTTTACTGATGAAGTTGCTGAATCGAGATACGGATGGCGCTGGGGATATGAACTTGAAGAGTAGTTCGAGAGTTTCTGACGTTTCTGTGAGGGAGACGGTTTCCCCTTGAGTGTTGAACTCGGCTGGTGGGAATCCACCCATGTGCATCTCGAGATTCTTGCGGTGAATGAAGAAGAGGACGTTGTCTGCAGAGAGGAAAGTGACATCTGCATCGCTTGCATGGACTAGTGGCAAATGGGGTGTCGTCAGTCCAACTGTCGATGTCGTCGTAGTAAAGCAGAGTTGTGCCTCACACTCTTCAGAGATCCTTCAAGTTTGGTTGTCGAGAGATTCGGGTGTGTTCGTGCTTGACTCCATGAAGCTAAACGATCTTGAGAGCTATAGTCAGCGATCAATGATAATGGGGAAAGGAAAAATCAAAAGCCTCGTGGAAACCTCGTGCGGTTTACGTGCGGTCGCCTGTGGTAATACGCAGCACAAACTGAGATGTGATTCAGAAAAACAGCACAAGGGTGTAATGTACTCACCAGAAATCACAGTATGACTCAGAAAGCGTCCACTGTTGGGTTTTCCTTTAAAGTATATGTGTTCTTCCAACAGATATGGACCTGGACCTTGAGGACTACCGAGGAACAGCTATCAGGACTGGTGGTGTGATAGAGGCTGACAGATACATGAGAGGTAACTGGTAGTGAGTAGTAGAATGGATGATGTATGGGAAGCTCAGTCAGCGTAGAACGGACTTAGATATATTGTGTAGCTACCTATGGGAAGCTACGACGTAGTCAGTAAGGTATAGTAACATAAGTAATGTAACGGGGGCTCACCTCAAGTACGAAACAGTTGTCCATGTCTGGACACAGCCGGTCACTGGTACACACAGCCATGCGCCAGGCACGATGGGTTGCCAAATCCTTCCAACACTCCCCCTCAAACCGTCGACAGTCCAAGCGCGGCCGCGAAATGTTTGGCCTTCACGCTGGGAAGGGCTTTTGTGAGTGTGTCCACGGTCATGTCGTTGGTCGGGCAGTAGATGAGTTTGATAGATCCGGCCTCGATGATATACCGAATGTAGTGATACCGAATATCGATGTGTTTCGTGCGCGCGTGGTAGTGGCCGTCCTTCGTGAGTGCGATGGCAGACATGCTGTCCGAGTACAGCATGGTGGGAACCGTGAGAGGTCGGAACAATTCCCCGATGAGCCGACGCAGCCACATGGCTTCCTTGGCTGCGTGCGTCGCTGCCACGTATTCAGCCTCCGTCGTTGACAGCGTTACCAACTCCTGTTTCTTCGACGACCACGAAACTGCCCCGCCGTTGACCATGAACACATAGCCCGAGATGGCTCTTCTGTGCTCCTGTGAGGCTCCATCTGCATCCACAAATCCTTCCATTCCTTTCTTCCCCGCACCATAAACCAGTTCTAATTTCTTCGTTCCCAACAGATAATGAAAAATTCGCTTGACCGCCTCCCAGTGCACCCACCCCGGATTATCCGAAAACTGCGCAACCGTGGATGTGGCAAACGCGATGTCGGGCCGAGTACCCATCGCCGCATACATCAGGGAGCCGACGGCCTCACGATATGGGACATTTCGCATGCGCGCGATATCTTCAAGTTTTGAGGGACTCTGGGACTTTGTCAATGGCGCGTTCGGGTCCATCGGGATGGCTGAGGGTTTGAGGTCAGTGAAGTTGTAGCGGGTGAGGATGGATTCGATATAGGCATGTTGGGAGAGGGATAGGGTGCGTTCCGCAAGATCACGCTGGATCTTTATCCCGAGGAGCCACGTCGCGGGTCCAAGGTCAGTCAAAGTATACTTCGCGTTGAGCTGTACCTTAACCTGAGCAATTTGCTCTGCAGAACTCCCCGTCACCATGCAGTCATCAACGTGGACTGCGACGATCACGATTTTGCCATCGACCTCCTTGAAGAAGACTCCGTGGTCTGCCTCCGACCTCTTGAACCTGAGGTCCGCGAATGCCTCGCACAGCACCTCGTACCAATTCCTTGCACCCTGGTGCAGGCCATACAGCGCTTTCCACAAGCGCAGGACGTAATGCTTGTGATCCTTCTTCGCATAGTCGGCTGGCTGCTCGAGGTACACGATCTCGTCATCGCCAAGTCGGCCATTCAGGAACGCGCTGTGGAAGTCAAAGGAGTCGATGGGCCAGCTGTTGCAGGCTGCGATGGCGAGGAGGAGGCAAAATGATGCAAGCTTTGCAACAGGTGCGTACATCTCATAAAAATCGACGCCATAGATCTGAGTGAAGCCCTTTGCCACCAGGCGGGCCTTATACTTCTCGATCTCCCCGGCTGCATTTTTCTTGATTCGAAGAACCCATTTGCACGCGACGACATTGGTACCCGGGGGTGGGCGCTCAATGAGCTCCCATGTGCCGTTGGCCTCGAGCGATGCGAGTTCTGCCTTGATGGCTTCCTGCCATTTAGGCCAATCGGGTCGCCTCTTCGCCTCTGCATAGTCCGGCATCAACCCCTCGGCACCCTCTGTCACCGCTGCCATCGTGAAGTCTTCGACGCTCACCATCTCCCACTCGTCTGCCGCCACACTCCCCACCTCGGTTCCTTCCTGGATACCCACAGGCAGTGCTGGCGCGCTTGGCCTGTCACTCGCAACACCATCTCCAGCTCGCAAGCGCTTCAAATAATCTGATTCCTTTCAGATGCGCTTTCCGTGGCCGGGGAAGGGGCTCGCTCGCTGGCGTCCTGCTCCCCCTCGAGCGGTGCCACTTCGTCAAGTAGGTCCTTGTCGACGTTGAACTTTACACTCCTTTCGACACTAACTGTTCTCTTCTCTGCCCAGTAGACTCGATGCGCACTGCTTTCCTCATCAAACCCGACCCATCTCCCGATTTTCGACTGCCCATCAAGCTTTGTACTGCTGGCATCGTGTACCCGGACCGCCGAACCCCATACCGGAATGTTGGAGAGGTCTGGCTTGGTCCCAATGAGCATTTCGTAGGGTGTTTTATCTTCGAGAGCACGTGTCCAGGTACGATTCTTCAACCATGTAGCATGCATCGCAGCCTCACCCCAGAGAAATTTAGGCAGGCCACTATCATGCAGCATCGCTTGGACCTTCTTGAGGATCACGCGGTTGAGTCGTTCGGAGACTCCATTGTACTCAGGAGTGTCGTGGACAGTGAGGTGGCAGACGGTACCATGGGCCTTCAGGTGTGCCGTGAACTCGTTATCGAGGTACTCGCCACTGCGATCGGATCGAAGAGCCTTGATCTTTGCACCATGCTGTGTAGACAGCCATGCCTCGTACGATTTGTAGGCTACGAAGGTGTCGCTTTTGAGTCACAGAAGGTAAAGTGTCGAGTGGTGGCTGTAGTCATCTGTGAAGCTGACGTAGTACTCTTTCTTGTTGATAGTTTCAACTGGTGCTGGCCCCCACAAATTGGAGTGGATCTCCTCGCCAACCGATGTCGCGTGCTCGTGCTCACGCACACGCTTTATGGCCTTTTGGGTCCCTTTCGCCTACTCGCAAGACTCGCAAGTTGTTGCGACACTCGACTCATCAAGCGCAACTCCTAGGACTAGGCCTTTCTTTACCAGCTTCCGTGCTGCCTCATGTGCAACATGGCCAAGCTGATGGTGAAGTTCATCAATGGAGAGGGTTACGGGTGGAGTAGGGTGTGCTGCTGCTGCAGCCACGATGTTTTGAGGGGTATGGGTGTGGTATAGGCCATTCTGTACAGTGATTGACCCCACCCGCTGACGTAGCTTGTTGTAGATCAAGCACGTCTCCCCACGGAAGATTATGGTGGAGCCGTTGGCAGCGATGCGACTGATGGACACAAGGGTTACGCCCATTGTAGGTGCGTAAAGTACATTCTGGAGCAACACCCGGGATGACGAGTCCTTGCCATTAGGAACTGTGATGTACATGTCCCCCTGGCCTATCACACTGAAGGATCGTTTGTTGGCGGCGGTGATGGGCTTTGGGGTGATGGGTTGGAACTTGATGAAGCGGTGACGGAGGCCTGACATGTGGCAAGACGCACCCGAGTTGTAAAGCTCGACGTCGATCAGACCAATGCCCGGGCTCTCCTGTGCATCCTTGCCCAGGGCTGCTGCAGCAAAGGTGCATGTGTATGCTTCATCTCCAAGTTCAAGGAGCTGACAGTCGTCTGCAGCTCTCAAGACATCAAAGTACCCATCATCGGGCTCGCCGCCACCCTCTTCTGCACCACCACGATTCTCGCCACCACTCTCCCCTGCGATTCCATCCTCATCCTCACTCTGCTCGTCATCAGCATCGTCGTCGTCGGACTCATCATCAGAGTCTGACACCTCTTGGAGTCCCGGCATCTCGTCCTCGCTGTCGGACGAAATTTCGGTCTGGCTGTCTGTCTCGGAACCATCGGTGAAGAGATCGAGGATGCTGTCATCATCCAAATTGGGTTCGGGCTCGGGTGAGGAGGGTTCCGGCGAGGATAGGTGCCCGTTCAGGAAGGCATTTTGCATGTTGTCCTTGCTGGGTGCATATCCCTCGTCATGGTCAGCAAGTCCCGCAAACGGGTCACTGCCTATTCCTTCCTCCATGAAGTCCATGACATTGGCCTCTGCCATCGCCATCCAGGCTTCGTCCGACTCGGCCTCCTTCGACTTCGCAGCACCCGCCGATGCCGCTGTTTCCTTCTCTTTGCCCTTGCCATTGGACTTCGGGCCCTGGCCCTCCTTCCCGCTGCCTGCAGCCCAGCAGTCAGCCTTCACATGACCCTTGCGATGGCAGTTGAAGCACTCAATATTCTTTTTTGATGCTCCTGCTCCACCGCGACCTTTCCCTCCAGCGAAGAAGGCAGCATTCTCCTCCTTCTTCCCACTCTTCTGCTTCAAGACGCGACACTCATACTCCTCGGTAATCGTCAGCATCAAGGTATCAGCGGTGAGGGTTGTTCCGAGGACGCTCAACGTAGCGTTCACTGCGGAGATGTAGGGGTCGTAGGATGGGGGTAGCGATCCGAGTATGATTGCATAGAAGTCGTCATCGGTGGGCGAGTGTCCCATCGATGCTAGGTCCTCGCGCATGGTGCGCAACTTCACGAAGTGTGCGCGGATGTCAGCCTTCTCGGCGCACTTCTCATCCTGGAGACGCCGCCGGAGATCCACCGAAACCATGTGAGACTTGTTCTGGAAATCCCCTGCAAGGGCATCCCAGATCTTTCGAGCGGTCGTGTGCCCTCGAATCTTCATGAATAGTGAGTCCGGAATCGTGCCTGCAATCTGCTGTTTGACGATAGCCTCCCCCTGTTTCCAGGTCTTCATCTCCTTCTTCCACTCGGCATCGAGCAAGGTATCAGCCTGTGTAAGTGGAGACTGAGTGCGGTTGGGAAGGGGATCGGCAGGCTCAGCAGCGGAGCCATCGAGGTGATCGAGTAAGCCACGGGCATTGACGGACCAGAGGAAGCGGTCCTTGTAGATGACCCAGTTGTTTCCCGAAACGTCGAGTTTCGGAACACGGAGGAAATCGTCGCCAAGTTTAGTGGTAGTCATAGTGTGCAGATCTCGAAGGGTAGGTTCACGATAGAGTATTGGTTTCTAAACGCTGAGGTCGGGGCTCATAACCTATGGGAAGCTCAGTCAGCGTAGAACGGACTTAGATATATTGTGTAGCTACCTATGGGAAGCTACGACGTAGTCAGTAAGGTATAGTAACATAAGTAATGTAACGGGGGCTCACCTCAGTCAGCGTAGAACGGACTGAGGTGACCCGACAAAAGTACGATAGTATATAAAGTGTTCTAGCAAGCTGCGAGCACTGCTATAATAGAAATAGTTAAAACAAGTAAGTACGAAACAGTTGTCCGTGTCTGGACACAGCCGGTCACTGGTACACACAGCCATGCGCCGGGCACGACGGGTTGCCAAATCCTTCCAACATGATGGAGAAGCCTTAAAATGGGGAGAGGAAATCGTGCCAGGGATCCGGCCGGAGGTTACAATCGCTCATGTAAGACATCGACAGTACTGTTCCAAGTTGGAAACTGAAGAAATGAGCAAAGAACACCAAAATACGGGGAGCGTCCAGAGAGCCACTCTCCCATGTTCCGTGGAGCGCTGATTCGAGGCAAAAGCAAACTCAGTACTAACCTACTGCACCGCTCGCCGCTGAATTCAAGGTGGTGATCGTTTGGAGCAACGAGCACGGGTGACGTCACGGTAACTCTTTCTTCTCCCACCACCACCATGTTGCTCTGGCATCGTTCAACACACGAAATCGTCTACGCTCTCTCTCTCCGGGACATGTCCTAATAATTGAGTGACTCGTCTGCTAACTTCAAGGAACGGAAGGCAATAAGTACTTGGTACAGATTCCTCTTGACTCCAAGACTCTGTTTTGTGATTAATTTCTCCTGCTACCGGAGTATCAATTCCGAACCTTCAGGACTGTCTAGCGTCTGATTACGTGCCTGCGCCTTATCTGAGGCTCGAGGAACTGCGACGGCAACGCCTAAGTCCTTTCAGCTCGAACGCTCGAACGACGAGCTCGAGCGTCCATGAAGCTCCAGTAAACGGAACGGTCGGCAGGTATGCACGCCCTAGTTCCATCCGCCTCAGTTGCGTGCTGACTCCTTCTTTCTCTCGCAATCATCCAGTCATCATACGATGTAGAATTTTGCGATCTCCAGGCTCACCCTCTCTTCGTACTTCCTCGACTCTAACTACGACGACCGCCACTTCGATCTCGGTCAGCCCTTGTTTACCCCCAACAGCCGTCATCAGTTTGTGTTTTAGCAACGGTGCGGGCTAGCTCCTAGCTCTCGCGGACCGTACCAGCAAGTCATTCGTTCCTTCGTTGTATCCTTTGTTGCACTCAACGCTGACAAGATTTCCCTCAGCCATTCGACTCCGCGCCTCGATGAGAGCATTAGACCGAATTCGCACACGAACCCTTCCTGGCTGCCGTCATTCCTTGCAGTATGTAGTATGGATCTGGATGATGATTCTAACTCACCGAGGAGTGGGTTTTTGCGATGTTCCAGTGACCCACGACCCACGAAGTTGAAAGGGCTTGCGGGGCTATATGTACCTTTGATTCTGGAAGTACTTTCACCACTGGGATTTTGTCTCGGGACCTGTTATACCTATGGAGGCGATATTCGATTCAAGATAACTTGAAGACATGTAGATCTATCTATTTCCTCGCAAGTTGACTGAGCTGTTGGAGTGCGTTACGGAAACAAGCAGTACAGTTATGAAGCGTAGAGTATACGACAGAAAACTGGGGATATTGAGGCAATACTGGCACTCACAATACGATGGCGAGTTCGAACAATGCACTTGCGACTCATAGCGCCGGGCAAGCAGCCCATAGCATCTGCGTGGGGATTTTCTACTTTTCCCTTGCGCCACATGTTTCGTACTCGCGGTAGCCAACTAATTACAATTTGGAACAAACTTGACGATCTGAAAGTTCATACACAGTTGCGAAGTATTCACTCCTTCTCTTCAAATGTAGATAGCTAGAGTAGGGTCGAGGCCCCTCCACTTGGGACCAGTGACGAAGGTTTTGTCGTCAGTAAGAAAATCCTATAAAGCGCGATGTACCCGTCAGGAACTTGGTGCTCTGTGACGAGCGCTACATACCAGGGGACACTCGACAAGTGCGCCATGGACCTCCGAAAGGCGGTTCTTGACACGGTCCAGCGACATACCGGGAATAACGTGCCCAGATTTCACCTTGGGGGCATATCTCTGCCCAGTTTTCAGTCGGCGATGAACAGGTAATGGGAGAGAAAAGACTCACATCGTATGCAGCCCAGTCGCGCACAAGATTAGTTGGGAGAGGCCTGAAAATCTCTGTGAAGATCTCGCGATTCTTGCGCGCAGTCTCGATGACGAGCAACATTGTGTCCCGAGAGAGTGGGTCGACGACTCTATTATCGTGATCTATCTTGGTCTCGTCTTCATTGGCGTTTGGGGCGGGGCGCATGAATGACGTGACAGTGGGGTGTCCATCCTTGGGCATCTGGGGAGGGATGAGACCAAGATGTTCTGCACCGAGTGAGATGAACGGCGGGAGATGAGCAAGATTAGATTATTGGAAATGCACCTCTATACAGCTTTCGTCGCAGCGTGGCAGCAAAGCGGGAGGCCTGGTAAGGTTGTCCATCCATGAGTGAGTCGATCTTGTCATCGTCCTCAACGACGAGACAAATCTCGGAGTCGCCATCACCCTGTGATCGCTTAAGAAAAAACGGAAGAGAATCTGAGATGAATTACGGACCTTCTGGCTACGGTCGTTGATATTAGCCGATCCCATCTGGTGAGCACCGTTTTAGCATGCGTTGCTTTGCACATGAAATAATAAGATACACACAATCACTCGTTCATCATCCACAATCATCAGCTTTGAATGGATGTAGAGAACCTCAGAAATATATCTATGAGGCTTCGGGATCAGCATGGACAAAAAGAAGAGCAAGGCAAGAAAGAACGTATACGCACGCGTTCAACTCTTCCTCAGGCGTACCCAGCCATTTCTCCGCCATAAGACCCGTCCGATCATTTAGCATGTGCTGCGCCACCGTTTCAGAAACCTCCTCATCACCCCGTAAGCCCGCCGCACCCTGCTCGAACCTTTCTACAATTGCCCTAGCAGCCTCAGCGGACTCAGGAATGGGCACAGTCTCGGTTTTCCGTGGAGTCTTGTCACTAACGACGATACCCTCGGTGGTTGGCCCGGGGATGGTCAGTGTTACCTCCTGAGTGCTCTCCGGCTCATGACCGATCCATTGCCGCGAAAGCGCCACTTGCGCCTCATGGAACGTGACGCCCGACTTCTTTTCCATCTTGGAGATGAATGATGCTGGTATGTGACGCTGCAGGTAAGTTGCGTTGTGTAGCTAGAAAACAATGGACGTACCCATTGGAGCGTTGATCCTATCGTACGCCCTAAGATGAAAAAAGCGAATGTGATCGTACCTGCCAATCATGAACATGGACAAGCGATTACGACCCGAACGAGGGGACTACTTACGGCTCATACCCAGCCTTGCGGATCTCCTCATAGATACTAGCTCCACCTCGATTGATGGTGCGGTACTGCGCCGCCATGATAGTCTTCAGCGATCCCTCGTCCTTGAAATCCCCCGCAAAGCCGGGGAGCTCAGGGATGCACACAATGACCTTTGACATCCATCAGCCGTCGCTCGGGTAGGATAATATAGACAAGCCTTGAACTTCTGGCCCTCCCGTGCGGCGCGGACGATGCGCTCAACGAGCGCCTCGGCTATGAGGTTTTTGACTTGATGACCAGGTTTGGTGGCAGAAATGCTGCATTGGGACAGTCAGAAGCCTTGTCTTGCTCAATCAAAATTGGCTTACAAAAACTGATTCTCTGGTCAACGGCGTTACGGATAAGAGCATCAGTGCCTACTCGTACCAACAATGAACATGAACAAACCGATATAGATGAAGTGCTTTGCCTCCCTAATCAATTCTACATCTGCATTACGAGTAGATCGGAGCGCCCGTTTCGATGGGTCAAAGAAGGAAAGGAAGAAGTTGGGAAACTCACAAGCATTTTGGATGCTGTGCTCTTTAAGGACCCCATGCGACCAGTCCGCGACGCTCCGCACGACCTGGACGCGGCAGTTCTTGGGCTGAGGCTGGTGGTACCCGAGGTCACGGTCCGCACCCGCAGTTACGCCAAGCCAACGCTGTCTGTACTTGTGCCCTATCTCTCGCCAGTGATCACGGTGCGGATGGACTAGACATATGTTTGATTTATCAGGAAGTCGGTACGGAAACCAGGGAAATAACTCACGTGCGACGGCTTCGTTTGGGGCAGCGTCCGTATCGTGTGGTAGGTCGAGCCATATGAAACGCCTACAACATTTATTTACCTATAGGTGAATTTAAACATTGGTGGAGAAATAGAGGACTGACTCGTTATGATGATACTTCAAGAAAGCAATATTAGTCGCGGTTCAAATCGTAAATATATATCTCACACCTTGCGTTTCTTGATCTCATTCCAGCGCTCGACAAAGTGCTGAACAATATCCAGGACCACCGGACCCACCAAAGTCATGTGGACCTATTTATGCAATCTCAATCTACGCCACATCAATACATGTAAAGTAACACTCACGTCGTGCCACGGCATCCTGCCGGTTTCAAGGATCGACAGCGCGTTACTTGCGTAGTCATGCACATTTTTGAAGTCCATGACGCGTGCATTATTGTAGTCCTGCCCGGGGAACAGCGTCCGGGAGAAATCAGTAGGATGAACATCCGCGAGCTGGTGTGTGTGCGTGTCCCACCGCCCGAAGCACAGGTC
>JABCKV010000256.1:0-22846 GCA_018282005.1 Asterophora parasitica
TCATATAGTTTCGCCGATGAGAGAAGCACATCCACGGAAACTTGGACGGCTTGGAGCACAAGGATACGAGCCCATTGCTACTAGTATCACCAGCTTCACTCTGCCCTCGTACTAATGAACACATACATAGCAGTCGATCGAACGGGCAGTGGATAACCGGACGCGCCAAGGTCTTCCATGGTACTGTAGAATTGAATGAGTCGAGATTAGGTATGAGAGAAATCTGTTCGCGTACCAAATCACATATGTGTCGCCGAAGACAAGTTGGACAACAACACTAGTCCTAAATTTAGTGAAGCGTCGTAGTACGGGCGCTTGAGTTTGATGTGTAGCAGGCATGCAGGGTTAGAAGTGGAAGTCGAGACGAGCCTAGTCCATCGAGACGCGAAAGTCTCAAAAAACAGCTCGAGCAAAGAGGGCCAGGTACGGGCGTGCACGAGTAGCATCTGCCAATGGATGAGCCAACGCGAAGGACGAAATAAAACGATAACGGGACGCACGAGAATGTTTTACACTCGACACTATTCCAACTTACTTCCTCAAATTTGATGTCTAGCAAAGCAGCAGCGTGTAGAGTATGCAGCAATACCTGGTACTAGTAGCAGCGGCTGCCATGGGTGAGCAAACTTAAACGAAGGAAAGAAAGGGAAACAGAACGTACAAGAGCAGGGATCCGTGACCCCACTGGAATTATGCTGGCCTTCTTATATGTCCCCGCCGTCGTCGAATTGCATATTTTACACCATGAGCTACCACAGCTGAACACCACACTTGTCTCCTTCCTTCGTGACTCGCGGTGTTCTCTCCAAGTTTTAGAGATCACTGCATTTTACTCCATTAAACTCATCTTCGAGGACCTGTCGGAACTCATACCGGAAGTGTTGGAGCTAAAAACCCCGGCAGTACGGTATCCAAGAAGCATATTGGAGCGGATTGCAGATGGGTGTATTCTACCTCGCCTGGAGATGCTATCCCTGTGTGACGCGAACGAATTTTGGTGGACCGAGAACCGCTCGCAGAGATCGTTCAAAAGCGGCGCAGTGCTGTTACAGGCCAGCGAGGATGATTGAGCTGCTGACGGGCGGCAACACTGTGACTTTGGTGCCAGCGTGGTTCATCGTAAACATGACCGTGGATGATTGAATGGGGTGGCGCTAGAATACATCGACGCATATTGCTTATTATACGCCTACATTTTCGAGGTGATTTTGCCTGGATCTCTTGCTCAAAACTTTGGAATACATCCGACCAGGAGTGTACATAATATGAAGCACACTGCATATACAACTCCTTACGTGTTCGCGGAACTGTTCACGTCGTGACTCGTTCCAGCATGACGCCCAGCTGTTATTTTCACCTCTCGGGACGCACACGCCCGCGTTCGACTTCATCCCAACGCCACAGATGTTACTCCGAACTCCAGACATGCGACGGTCTCCGGCGTTGATGCTGGTTGAATGCATTTCCTTTGCGCTGCATCCAGACTCGGGCCCAGGGCGAAACGGCCCCTGGATCTTGTATCGTCCTGCGAGGTAGAATTAGAAATGCAAGTGTAGGTTAGTAGCAAATAAAAGGCATGCACCAGGGTAATCCATCCAATGAGAGTGTCCGTGCTATGGCACGGTACCATCGTCTTCCAAAGCCCCGATTGCCTGAGTCACGACGAGAGCCTCGGGAGAAGAGACGCACATTCACAGAGGCGACCCGCTGCACACCAGTGTCCTGCAAGTCAAGAAGACCGTATCTCGATTCAAGTTCGAGTCAGCGCAGTGCGGTCAATGAATCGCAGATCTCCTCGTTCTAAGTGGGCAACGCCCCGTCAAAAAGAAAGTCCCAGTACAGATGGCCCCAAAATTCAGTAGCGCCGAGACCTCGAGAACGACGTTGGAAGTGTGTTGGAAGTCGTGAGCAAGCAGTGAGAGTGGATCTCGGCCCGGAGTCCGATCATCGTTGTCGCCGGTGTTGACGGGTTGTTTTTTGACCACCACCATCTATGTCGACCAGGCGCTTTCTTTGTACACTTTCTCTCACTGTTCGTTTCTCTATCTCTCTCTTTTGAACCTCGTCTGGACTTTCGAAACTTGCGCAAGGGCATCTGCTCGACTATTTGAACTAGAATCCTCCATCGAAGAGTCAAGACCCGGGCTCAACTCATCGCTGACAACGACTCTTCCACGAGGTAAGTCTACATGGATCTGCCTTGCCTTCTGACGCGAGCTCCAGTGGTAGCAGACGCGCTCACTTGCATCGAACTCCGCAGCAGCACATGAACTTCAACAACCAGAACTTCCGGCTGCTTCAAGGTTCGGCGTAGTTATTCGTAGCGATTTTCGGAGAACTGGCGGATGGAGGGCCATATGGATATTGCTGAACTCAAGTTACGCTTTCGTTTTTGTGTGCCCTCATTGGACTGACAATTTGATGTACATCGCTGCCAGCCTTTCCGATCCGTATTCTTACCCGAGCCTGACGCCCATCTCGTGTACGTGAACCTCCAGTATTTTCGATATAGCCCATTGATTGGATTTTAGTCTTCCAAACCTTTCTCATCAAGCTCGCCAGTTTACAACAACAGTCAGAATCAGGCAGCCGCTTCGTAGGAGCTACTACAAGTAGATATTGGTTGGCCTGGCGCACTTAGACGATGTTGCGCGTTACGGATGGCTTATGTTGCTTCGCGAATCGTGGGCCTTTTGAGGCGCCAAAGTAAGCACAGTCTCTTCACCATCATCTCTCATTCGACGTGGCAGTTTTGGATATCCAAACGTGCACAGCCCTGAGATTGTTCGATTTGGCCATTTCCCGCTGCTCAAAGCGCATATATCCTTACATTTTTCACTTTCCAGCCGCTGAATACCACTGAAAATCCTTCAGGCTGTCTGGCGGCCATACACTTTCCTCGAGCAAGCAAGAAGGTGTACCCACTCTCTCTCACCTCCTCCGAGTCCCACTTCTGTCCATCGTCGTCACACCCGTGGGTCTTCAAAACCTTTAGAATTTCGTTACCCACGTGCGTTTTCCTCAAGACGCCGTTACATCTACTTTTCCCACCCACTCATTCGTTGCTCGCCTCATGTCTTCCAACTTTGGGCAGTGCAGCTATCTCGTTCTATCGAGTCATGTACGTGTATGTTCTGGCATCGTCTTCTTCCCAACACCGACTCACGATCATGTGAACAGATCAGCAACGTCGATGTTTCCTGGAGGAATGGATGGAACACATGCGCGCATAACGGATAGCTGATTATCGGGTCGGTCCCAGTCCATCCAGACGCGTTGAAGGCCCGCATCAGTGAAGTGGTTGCTAGCACCAAGTTGCTGTGGAAGGCTGAAACGGCACCTACGTGTTTATGTGTCGCCCTGGCCTCCCGCTGCATAGACCCGCGTGCCAATCCTTGACTTTCACCCCCTCGATCTTTTACTGCGTGTCGTGTTGCTGACCCATAAGGCTATATAGCATGCCATCCAAGTCCCTCCCCGTTGATGACGAAGCTCGCGTCAAGCACAAGGATTGGAGGAGGTACTGTACTCTGACTCAGTGGCTGGAAGCAGGCACGGTGAGCAAGCTCGCAGAAGGAATGTGTATGCCTGGTGAAAATAGGTCGATTCACTGCCGCAATAGTAACTTGCGGTGCACTGTGACATGTGATGTTATCTTTTTTCTTGTGGCGCATTAGCTGCTCTGTTCTGCTCTGTTTGCTTTCAGCTTCTGTGCAAAGCATCAGTAAGTGTCGCCGAGCTCCTATTACTTGGAGTCTATTAGCCACAATCATTCTGTTGCAAGGTGGGCGAGTTCTTCTCGAACAGTATTTTCTTTTAGTGATTCGTTTCTGGTCCAACGAAGGATGGACGAAGGTATTCAAGTCGCGCACTCGCTATACACCCACATTGCTGGGAAATCAAACGTGTTGCTGCTTTCGATGGAAGAATCGCTCATCGCAAAGCATCTCCTATCCGCCGGGGAAGCCAGGATCGAGGTTCTCGCTCGACAAATCACGACTCTCACTCAGAAGCTAGATGCAGAACAGCGAAGAGCACAGACACTTCGTGTAGCTCTCGCTCCTCATAAGCGACTTCCATTGGAAATACTTGCAGAGATCTTTTTGCACACGCTCAAAGGTGGATCATGTGTTCTGCCACCATCCGGACCTGACAGAGGGCCATGGACGCTGCGACACGTTTGCTCTACATGGCGCCGGATTGCCTGTGATGATCATCGGCTCTGGGAAGATGTTACGCTGGAAATGGATTGCCTGATTGAACGGAACCTTCCTCGGTACTTTTCGGGCTTTTGGGCTCCCGAGTTCTACAGGTTCATGGATACGCACATCCTCAATTCGCAAGGTGCCCTGTCAATAAGATCATCAGCATCAGACTATCCCCTCATGTCCGCTTTCTTTGACATGATTATCGCTCCAAACCTTCCTCGACTTCGCACTCTTGACGTCTCTCTTGATCGACATGCCGTGCAAAGGATTTTTACTCTTCCTGCGGGGTCATTTCCACTGCTGGAACACCTCCGGCTCGATGTCCACTCGAAACACATGATCAGTGCTGCCCGTCAGTCCACGATCTTTGAGGGGATGACCCGCCTTCGGAGACTGCATCTCTCATTTGAAGGCTTCGGAGTATCCCCAGACGTCCCCATATTTCCACCGCATATTCCTTGGCCGCAGCTGACGCACCTCACGCTCGATTCCGGGGACAATAGTGAGCCATCAATTACTGAAGTGGCTGAAATCCTCCGTCACGCCAACCACTTGACTTATCTTGATCTCGCCGTCGTCGACAGCTTCCAGTGGGATGTCGCTGCCACGCCAAAACCCCTTTCCCTTCCTGGGCTCCGCCACCTCTACCTCAGATACATGAACGTGACTCGAAGTGACCTCGATGACCTCATTCTGACATGCTTACACGCTCCCACCATCGTCGAATTGCACATATTAGACCACAGTCTACCACTGCTGAACAACAAACTAGTCTCTTTCCTTCGACGCACGAGGTGCTGTGCGACTCTCCAAGTTTTGGAGATCACTGCATTCGACGAGGGGCAAGAAGTTACGACACTCACCGAGGAGTTACTGGAGCTCATCCCACACGTGCTTGAGCTTCGAACCCCATCAGTGAGCTATAATCCCAGCATTCTGGAGCGGATTGCAGAGGGACAGATTCTCCCTCGCTTGGCCACGATTTCCCTGTGCCGCAGCGACGGAGAGTGGTGGACGAGGGAGCATTCTCAGAGGTCATTTAAAAATGGTGCCGTGCTGTTATCTGATAATTAGAAGTAGTCCTGTTCTTTGAATCTTGACTGTGGTACACTGTCGCTCGACGACTACGTTGTACGCCCTCACACTTTAAGCAGAAAAACCATCGCGGATTCAGAAATGCAGCGCTGGGGGGAGAGCACCGACTGTAAGAGGTGCAATTAGAGCGGTTGGCACTCGCGGATATTTGGGGCAGATCAGAACAGGGAGAGCGACGGAGTGGAAGATTGAGTTGTAGCACGTCTACTGCAAGGCTGGGAAGGGATCATGGCTGGGGAATGCGGAGAAGCGCCGTGGGTAAAGGGTAAGGGAACACGGTGCATGTAGCTGAATGAATGATGAGGTGCAGCTGTCAGAAGATGAGGGTAGTACGCTCTCGAGTCTCAAGAGATGGTGTAAGTGTGCAGTGCCACGTATGTAGCGATGGATGGCCAATGGATGGGACGGGACAGCGGAGAAACGAGGGATGGGGAAAGCAAAGAAAAAAGCAAGGGAAAGAAACGCACACTTGATCTCCTGGATGTTTGTTGTACGCGCGTAAGACAATCCGGAGAGAAAGCTCTGTGGAACGCGCCGCCGCTCGAGATTAACGAGGCGGACATGGGGATGATGTGGGGAGGATAATAGGGCTCACAACAGCGAGAAGGTACTGGACAGTGGGATACGAGTGCACATACCGTGGTCATGCATGGGATGGCTTTCGTTCGTTCGTGCTTGAGGCGCATTCAATACCAGGGGCCGAGACTAGGCCACCGAGTGACTAGCTACGAAAAATTAAACAGCTGCACGAAGAAGTTATGAGGATATACGCACCGTTTGGATAGACTCGAGAAAACCAGTACGCATGCTATTTCATCATGAGCGCTCAAAGGCAATGCAGAGAACGTAAATTTACGCACCACGGGCGTCGGGAGATTTTCTACACTCTCGCATTGAAGCTTCAATATTTCTGCCCATATTGTGCTCCGCAGGTTTGCGACCCACTCTCTCCTCGAATCGCGTATCCTTCCCTCTATGACAGCTTGCAATCGAACCCAAGCAAGATGTTTCTGACGTGCAGGGGGGCGGAAGTTCTACAGAAATGACAGAATAACTGAAAAGAACTGCTCATTAGAGAGAGGAAAAGATCAGGGCTTGAAGGAAGTACTCTCACTATGTGCAGCTTGCGAGTTTCAGCGCCCTCTATTGCTCTCTACTGGGACTCGTAGGTGATCTTTGCTCGATGCAGCAGGCATGGTGGTCGTTGAGGTAGTCCAGGATGCATTGGTGTCGTGGTGGTGGGAACTTGAAGGGAGCTAGGTCGGGCCGATACCGGCGATCACAAGTTCGGGTTTCTTCCTCCTACTGCGACTTGGAGTCCACCTCTTGAAACCAGCTTGTGCTCAAATTTTGCTGCAGAATGTGATTCCTACATCCTGAGCCAGTCGATCCTAGGAAGTCACGTTCAATACTGCGGCCCCACAGCCCCTTCTCTGCCCCGCCGAACAACCAACCCGCGGGAAGTCCTGAAGGCGGCGACTAAGCTGAGGATGAAAACGAGAATTCATCGTGCGCCTTTCCCTTGTTCTCATCAAGTTCATTTCCTTACCGTTTTATTCCTCAGTGTTCCCGACCCACACCTCCGAGCATTTCCCCCGGAATGCTGCGTAGACACTGAAGGGTACGTCGATCGTGTTGCGTTCCCTTATCTGGCTGACGCTGGGTCTCCTTTAGCAAGGACCATCTGGTGGCAGTTCGCCCGGACACCCCTCTCTCCGCCTCAGCCCCATGCGTCCCTCGGCGCGTAAGCGCAGCCTCTCTGGAGACGGAGACGAAGAAGAAGACTCCTCCGAGGACGCACCGGCGCTCGAAAGCCACGCTCTCGAGACCACGACGATGAACACGATAGCGAGAGCAGCATTGCAGAGGTCGGATCGGTGGATCAGACCGGAAGATGGTTCGCTTCATCAGCGGCATTACCCAGACCCGTTACGACGCTTACCCTGTCGAAAACCACTGCTGAATATCGATATCGCGGCTCCAGCCACTCTTCTACCAGTGAACATGCAACTACCGAAAACTCGACCTCCGGCAGCCATCCCGATTATGCTCAGCCTTCTCACAGATGTCCGCCATCCATCCCTACCCATCCCTCGGCGTTCCGTTCTGCGTAATACAGGACCGACAGACGCGTGACTCGCCAGGATCGCCTCGTCTCGAGGGAGTTGCTTCTCTGCCTCTCATTATCACCACTGCCACCCCACGGCGCACATCACATCTACCACTGCGAACTACCGCGTCTCTACCTCCGTCTATCTCTCCTTCTTGTCCATGCAGGTGGGATATTCCATCTTCCTCGGACGACCGCATCACATGAGCACGTCACTCGGTGTGCATGGAGGTGCCGACACCCACCTGATGCCGTTGTCGCCGGGAAAAGCGCGACCTGTTGAGCTGAGCTTCAGTGGCTAGTGGCGACGACGGCAGGTTGGATGATCAGTTTTGGATTCTTGACTTGCAGCAGGTCTTGAGGCCGAAACGTTAGAGGAGACGGGGCTAGTGGTATCAAGAGCTTTCTCCCGTTGTCAGCGCTCAGCGACGGGCGAGTGTGACTGTGTGTGTGTGTGTGTGCGTTCAGGTGTGAAGGTGAGATTTCTTCTCTCTATAGTCTTCTCCCGCGTTGTACTGATATACCGTTCTGTTTTCTCTAGAGATTTGGGGTCACATTTCGCGGCGCCTTGATTTCCGGGGGACGTTCCTTGAACGAGAACGGCACTGTGACTAGGTAACTTATCTTCAAGGCGTGCTGTAACTATCGCATCAGATTTATTCGTCTTCCCCGGGGTCCTGATTGAATATTGGGTTAGCCGCCCTTGCATCCCCCACGCTATCTTTCCTGCGCCTCACTCCCTCCATCGGTGTTACCGCCACCACGCCTTCGTCGATAGGCTCGCCTTTGCCCGAACCTCAACGCAGCTGCTCCCAGAGGCGTGAGAGGATGAGGAGGGGCGGTACACGTGAGACGAAGGGCTTGGGCTTCTGCCAGTGAGCCCGGAGCGCTGAGCGGGCGAGTGTCCATACATTCGGGCACGGGCACAAGGTGAGGCTTCTTATCTTCGTTTTCTATCTTTTGTTGTGTTGATACCGTTATGCGTTCTCTAGATGCTGTACTATATACCCGTCGAGTCTATCGGTCATTACTAGTTAGGTGTCACCATTGAAAATTCAGACCCTCCCTTCACTACCATCATGACTTTCGGAGACTGTACAAGTCAAGGACGACCTTTCGATGTGAATAGGATGTGCATTTGATCAGCCATTACGCCATGGCTGCCAATCTGTATAGATTTCTTCAACTCTTCCTTTTCTTCGACGTTGCAAGGCCTCTCAAAAGTAAAACTACGAGCGGACCGCTTCACATGCTGTGTTTGCTTTCAGCCGCCATGCCAAGCAGTACGTGTGCGCGTATTGCCTCGTGCTCCTCTTATCGACACACTGCCGTTTCATGCAGGTGAGCGAGTTCTCGAACAATGCTGGACTTTCTTGTACTGAATTGCTTTGGAAGATGGACAGGCCAGGGTCGGGCACTCGCCATATCACCACCTTGCTGGGAAATCGAACACATTACTGCTCTCGACGCAGGAATCGGCGATCGCAAGGGACTTCATATCCGCCGCGGAAGCCAGGATCGAGACCCTTGTTGGTCAAATCGCGGCTCTCACTCGGGAGGTGATTACAGAACAGCAAAGGGCACAGACACTCCGTGTAGCCCTTGCTCCTCATGAACGGCTTCCTTTGGAAATCCTCGCAGAGATCTTGGTATACACGCTCGAAGGAGAATCTTGTGTTCCATCGTTAACGCCGGCTCATCGTTTGTTTTTCAATCACCACCATCTCCAGCTACAGCTTTCTTTTCGTTCACTCCCTTGACTCTTTTACCTTCGGGTCGCACTTTCTACTGCCTGGGCTTCAAGTTTACTTCGAAGCAGCCAACGATGACGCGCATTTGAGGAACTTAAGGTTTTCGAAGATTCAAGGGCTGACCGTCGACGGGTGCTGTCGATGAAGAGTAGGAGGTGTGTAGCAAGGTCCCGCTTCTCCTCTACCTGTGCTTAAATGGATATGGCGCTTTTCACTCGGGAGGAAACAAGAAGGGAGGAACTGACAGGTTGAGGGTCGGGAGACTGGTGCTCCCATTGATCAGCAGGAGGTATGTGACACCTCTACTTCTCCTTCTACCTGTGCTATGCGACTGAACGCTTGAGCGTATGAGTGGACTTCCTGGCGCTTGGCAGGACCTCTTCTTGCTTGCGGAGGGTTGTTATGGGGTGAGTACTATCGTATAGGCGGCGTGGAGTCATACTCTGACCTCTTCTACAATTCCACAGACACTGAACGAGGAGATCGAGCCGTCACCGTTGCGCTTCACGAGCTCCATACTACTCGACTTTCCTGGTCCTAGCCGGTACAGCTGAAGCAAGGCTGGAGCGGTCGCAACCTCATTTGGGGGGCCCAAGGAACAATATACCTCCGTGTACGTTTATAAGTTCTTCATACCCGCACTTCACTAAAATTCAACATTCAAAGATTTCGATTCGTTTCCGCCAACCAATCCTGCGCGGGCCTGTTGCTCTTGCGGAGCACGGCAGACCCAGTCGGCAGTCCTCTATTCTTCGTCGCTACTGGCACCAGCTCGGAGCGGCAACCCATTCATTAGTATTCTATATATTATGCATAATGATATTTGCCAGGGTCAAAATGTATCATGACATGCGTACAAGTCAACTGACTCAAACGGACGGAAGTGGGCAGCGAAGTGACGTCACTTTCATCGTCGGAGGCTAGAGGCTCGAGCCCCATTCCTACAGTATAAGAATGGCCTGTCCTCAAAAACAGCGCCCACCCCCCTTTCCTCCTACCACCACCACCCATCTCCCTCCGAAACAGTCCCCTTCCGCTTCCCCCCGCGGTCCCTCCGCCGCAACTCCGTCGTCCGTGCGTGCCTGCGTGATGATCTTCACTTCCTGATCGACTGGAGCCATTCATCACCAACGATCGAAAGCACTTAAGCAGCTTGAAAACGAGAAATCTGTAGAGCTTGTGGTTCAGGGGTAGACGTTGACGCGTTGTGGGTGCGTATATATAGTTGGAATTGCACTCAAATTGCATTGGAAATTGATATTGCACCCGCGTCCAGCCGCGTAGCCGCTTACTAATGTGGAGCCAGTATGGCCTTGTTGTCGTGCGTTTTTTCGTCTCTTTGTGACAACGCGATCAATCATCCGTCAACGAGACACTCAGCTCCTGAGTGTCAGCCAGCGCTTGCCACCTTTCCGCTCTTTTACTTTCCCTTTTCTCCGCCTTTCGGTGTTGTGCCCCCTCCCCCTACCCCGCCCGCCGACGTAGCGGACGAAGACCAAGACTCGGACTTGAATCAACGACTGAGAAGACATGGGTTGCGTGCAGAGCTCTGGGGTTGATGATGAGGCTAAGGCCCGTGAGTCCTGTCTCCTGTCTCGTTGTTCTTTCGTCTTTCCTGCGAATCGTCTTCTATTTGAGCGGGATATGAAGAGTCTATCAGCATTCGTTCGAACGCTGACACATGCACACAGGTAACGACGAGATTGAGTCGCAGCTCAAGCGAGACCGTATGATGGCCAAGAACGAGATCAAGATGCTGCTCCTTGGGGCCGGCGAGTCTGGCAAGGTGCGTTCTCAACCAGGTTTATCTAAGACAAGCACCCCTAACATTTCCGTAGTCGACAGTGCTCAAGCAGATGAAGCTGATCCACCACGGCGGGTACAACGAGTCTGAGCGGGACTCGTACAAGGAAATCATCTTCTCCAACACGATCCAGTCCATGCGGTGCGTCTCAGCGCCACATTCTTTTGACCCGCTCTTACGTTACTTTCAGTGCCATCCTAGAAGCCCTCCCACAACTCGACATTGCCCTCGCACCCGCCAACGACGCCCGCCGGAACACCATCCTCTCCCTCCCGCCACAAATCGAGGCTGACGTCCTTCCCCGCGACGTTGCCGACGCCATCCGCACCCTCTGGAAAGACACCGGCATCAAAGAGGCCGTGCGCCGCTCCCGCGAGTTCCAGCTCAACGACAGCGCCATCTACTACTTCAACGCCATCGACCGCATGTCCTCGCCCTCCTACCTTCCGACAGACCAGGACATCCTCCGCAGTCGTGTCAAGACCACCGGTATCACAGAGACGACGTTCAAGGTCGGCGAGCTCACGTACAAGCTCTTTGATGTCGGTGGCCAGCGGAGCGAGCGTAAGAAGTGGATACATTGTTTCGAGAACGTGACGGCGCTCGTGTTTTTGGTCAGCTTGAGCGAGTACGATCAGATGCTGTACGAGGACGAGAGCGTGGTATGTCGTCTCCTTCTGGCTGTTTGTTCGAGTCTCACCCCGGCCCGGCTAGAACCGCATGCAAGAGGCGCTCACCCTCTTCGACTCGATATGCAACTCGAGGTGGTTCGTCAAGACGTCTATTGTAAGCACCCCCTTCTCCCTCGCCACACACCACCCGCTGACACCGCCCCCTGCAGATTCTGTTCCTGAACAAAATCGACCTCTTCGCGGAGAAGCTCCCCCGCTCACCGCTCGCAGACTACTTCCCCGACTTCTCAGGCGGCGAAAACTACGATGCCGCGTGCGAGTATCTCTTGCATCGGTACGTCCTCCGTCCCCTTTTCGAGCAGGGACCCCCCGCTGACCCCTGTGCAGATTCGTCTCCCTCAACCAGAGCGCAGCGACCAAGCAGATCTACGCGCATTATACGTGCGCAACGGACACGCAGCAGATCAAGTGTACGTCTCCCTCTCTGTTTCGTCCGTCGCCCCGCTGACCTAGATCTTCCATCTTCCAGTCGTCCTCAGCGCGATCCAGGACATTCTGCTGCAGCTCCATCTGCGCGAGTGCGGTCTGCTATAGACGTTCCTCGCCACCTGGCGCTCTGCGTCCTTTCTCATGCTCTCGTCACGTCACACAATACTACTACCCCCCTCGCCTGCATTGACCACATATCCCTTCCCATCTCGTACATCTCTTCTCTATCTACCCATCCACCCACACTCAACTGATCGAGCCTCGTCCATTCCTTAACCCTTCTATATATCTCATCCCTTTTCCTTCTCTTGGTCATATCATACGCCATGTCCTCCTCGGCTGTCGTTTTCAAGCGGATTTCACATTCTGTTTTTTTTTTTCTTTATTCTTCTTCTTGATCTTGACCCCTGCGCGCCTCGGTGCTCCGCCGGTGGCCTGTACACGCTACCACCGTGCGCCTCTCCCCTGACATTACACGCACTCCCCGACCCAGACCCAGACCGATTGCACTGCCGCGATACCACGTCTTTCATCCCACGGCGCCGTGCCCCCCTCCCTCTTCCCCCTCTTGTTGTGTGATTTATTCATATATCCCTTTCGCTGTATGCATGACTTATAGTAATATGAGATTGATTTGAGTGGGCTCTCTCGGACGTCGACGGTGAATCGGGAGGCTTGGTGAGATGACTAGTAGAGTGTTTAGGCAGTTTTCAAGACAAGTACCTTGTACAAAGGCAACGGCGAAGCTACTGGGTAGTATACTTGCATCTACTGCCAGTCGAAAAATAGATCTGCAAAGTGGCGAAGGTGCATCTACGTCGCTATCTCTTAGCCCCATCGGCGCCGATAGTCAAAACCATGCCAGTTCGCGCGAATAGTGGAACAATGTCGCCCGTCGGTGGCGCCGGCAGTTCAATCTGAATCCGAATCCTCTGCGTCCTCCGAATCCGACACTAGCAGCACTTCGCCGCATTTGAATAGTTTCCGTGAATGGCCCTCGATCCACCAGTCTTTGTCGTCCGAGTCAAGCCCGGATAGCACCTCCAAGCGAGGGAAAATGTGACCCTCTGCAATCCGCTCCAACATGGCGCACGAGTCCTCCCTTGAGGCTCGTAGTTCCAGCACATGTGGGAGGAGCTCTAATAACTCATCAGAGAGCATTGCAATGGGATACCGGTTGTATTCCCTCCTTGATGGGGTGATCTCTAAAACGTGGATAGAGCACCCCGAGCGACGAAGAACCAGTTTCTCTTTCAGATGTTCTCGTTCATGATCCACGACGAGGGGGGGGGGGAAGTAAGCATACCAAAAGCACCATCGGGGTCATGACGCAAGTTGATGCGTCTGAGGATGAGGTGGCGGAGGCGACAGCTTGCGGCGTGGCAGCAGTGTCACCATACTTGCCGACTCCGTAGTAAAGATTGAGGTAAATCAGACGGTTAGCCTGACGGAGGATGTCAGCCACTGTACTGACCTTGAAAATAGATGGCTGACGATCTGAGCGTCTTGAATCGATTGTGAAGTGCGTAAGCTGTATCCAAGGAATATGCGGCGGAAACATGGACTCCCCATAGAGGAATTCTTGGAATGAGAGGTGCAGTTTTTGAAGGTTGGTCATCCCGCCGAAGATCGTGGAACGGCCGATGTTTTCCGCGAAAAGCAAATTATTGGGAAAATCCAGCCGGACGTGTTCGAGGAGTGGGAATGAGTCCCCAGGGAGACGAGAACCTCAGCGGCTGTATATTCATCGAAATGCATGTCAAGAATACAAAGTCGAGCAAGGTTTGGTTTGATGAAATCATCGAATAAAGTGGGCTTGGATTTAACGTGATAGGCTGGGAGACGTGTCGTAGACCTCAGTGACAAGGGACAACGGGGATGTAGGATTTGCCTATCCATGAACCTGAAGAACCTGAGGACGCTTTGTCAACTTGAACCCCGGAGTTGATTGCATGAATGTTCAGGGGTTCGAAAATCGGGAGATCCAGGCGGAGAGTGACATCGCCCCAGAGCCGACGCTCGTTGCACGCGATGGTCTGCCATTCAGAACAAACGTGTCGAAGGGCCCACGGCGCTGTGTCGAGCTCTAAAGGTGGTAAAACGCAAGTTTTGCCTTCAAGTGTGTGGACGAAGATCTCTGCGAGGAGGTCGGGTGAAAGCCGTTTATGAGGTGCGAGAACTACGCGGAGTGTCTGCGCCTTCTGCTGTTCTGCAGCCAGCTCCTGAGTGAGAGCAGCGAGTTGAGCAAGCAGTCCTCGATCCTAGCTTCCCCGACAGACAGGAGTTCCTTTGCCATTGCTGACTCTTGCATCGACAGCAGTACAGCGTTCGATGTCCCAGCACGGTGGTTGTATAGCGTGTGCGCACCTGTATCCTGGCTGTCCATCTTCCGTTATTCAATGAAAGAAATCTAGCATTTCTCAAGACACTCACTCACCTGCATATGAACCTAGGATGCTATCTATCAATAACCAGTAGCCTCCAGACCCAAACAGTTGGGCACGCGCGGACGAAAATGAGAGCGAGAAGAGACGTCAAACGTCAAGGTGTCGTCAAGAATTAGTATTCGCAGTGTATAGGAAGAGTCGTCGCGTCTCGGGAGAAATCAGCAAAAAAAGCAAAAAAGCTTCGTGTAACGGCGTATGTAGGGAGAGGTATGGAGGTACTGGATCACCAGGTCGTTATTTGATCTCATCGGTCCACCAATCCACTTCCGTTGTGCGCTACGCGCTCGTCGCTAGACTCGTACGCAGACTCAGTGATGCGTTTTGACTTGGAAAGAAAATATCAGTTATCCGGAGCTATATAGAATACTATGGATAATGGAAGAAACAACGGAACTATGAATGGGTTGCCGCTCCGAGTTGGTTGGTAGTGGCGACTTGGAAGGATAGAGGACTGCCGACTGGGTTCGCCAGCCACAGCCGATTATACTGGTGACTCCTGCGTCTGTGAGGTCGACCACCATTCTGTCAGCACTCGAGAGCGCCCACCAACGAAGAAGGAAATGCGGAAATGCCAGATTCGCAGCTGGCGACTTCCAAATGGTGGAACGGCGAAGCTATAACCCGTACAGCTCGCACTTTACGCTCGTGTTCTTCTGGACATCCCCGCTAAAAGGCGAAGATCCCTCTAATACCGATATCCTGGATAAAAAGAGAGCCTCTCCTGCCAGACGAAAGATGAAGTGCGAGCTGACTGCGAGGGAGAAGAAGAAAGCATTGGCGTTGGCCGCTGCTGCTTCCGAACCTACCTGGGCGTTCCAATTGGACTGAAGCCGAGTTCCCTTGGCGACTGAGGACAGCCTCGCAATGAGACGGGAGGTAGAAGGAGTGGCAAAGGTTCATACATCACAGCGAGTCGAGGCGAGAGATATCGAGGGACCAGAGAGGCGTAAATTGTATGTAGGATTCGACACAAGGGATCAGGACCGGGAAAATCAAGTGGTGTAGAGCTCGCGAAGCGCAGCGCTGACGGCGATATATCTTCGTTCATCATCTGTGGGATCGTAAAAGATGTAATAAGGACTTGAAGCGCCTATACGATAGTACTCACCCAATAATAACCATTCGCAACCAAGAAGTGATGCTGCCGCGTCAGGAAGTACATTCATACGTTCAAGCGTTCAGTCTCATCTCTGCGTCGGTAAGCACTGGTAGAAAGAAAGAGAGACGTGCTACATACCTCTTTCCGTCCAATGACAACGCTAGGGCCTCAACCCGTGGGCCAGTTCCTTCCTTCTTGTTACCTCTTGAACGAGTTGTGCCGTGTCCAAGTTCAGCAATCTTTCGAACGTTCCCTTTGACTGATATCTGTGCGACGGTGAGCACCGGTAGAAGGGAACAGGGAAACTAACCGTGATACATACCTCCTAGCGCCAGTACCCCAACTTTGCCAGTTCCTTCCTTGAACAAGTTGCCTTCAAGTTTTTCCTCGAATCCGTGCCCTAAGTTCAACACATGGCGTCTTCGAAGCTCGATCAGTCGGCAGTGAACCCAGACGATTATCAGCAAAGGAGAAAGAGTGGGTGGAAGCAGTAAGCGAAAAGAAAGCTGGAGCTAGCTGGAGTTGTGTCGGAAGTGGTTGAAAAACAAGATACGATGATGCGGCGCGTCAGGAGGTCCATTAGCCTGTCAGTTTGAGATCTATGCGACAGTAAGCACTGGTGGAAGGAAATACGTTCTGCATACCTCGTATTGCCAGACTCTCCAGAGCCTTAATCTGCCAGTTTCTCCCTTTTAAGGTCCCTCTCGAATTCGGGGATTCCGCGGCCGCCTCAAACGTTCACTCGGAGTGAGATCTGTGCGTCGGTAGGCACCGGTGTAATGGAAATTGGACCATGCGACATACCTCCTACTGCTCATTGACAGGACCAGTGCCCCAACCTTCAGTCCTCTCTTCAAGATCCCAAGATTCCACGGGATTTATTGGCCGCGTCGAAGTAAAGCCCCAATAGTAGGAAGTACGATCCATACGAGTCTCAGCAAAGCTGAAAGGGTGAAAGGAGTGAGGGGAAAAGAAAGCTTAGCTGGAGATGGCGGGGTCGGTTGGAAAAACAGGGATCGGCGTTAACGATGATTGATCGGATTCCGGGCATAAGCGCGCACGGTTATCAGGGATAATTCTTGAGCAGAAAAGCATTATCCTGATTTGAATCCTAGCCCCCAGACAAAAATGTACTGAAATAATCTAACGGGACTCCTACCAACGAGTTATACTGTCAGTCACGTACGATCAGCACGGCGCCAGATGCAAATGATCTCTGAATATTCCCTGCTCCACCTCTCTTCGTCGCTGCGGCACAAAGATATCGCGACCAAGCGAAGAAGAATCTGTCCAACTGCAATCCTCTCCAGAATTCCAGGAGCATAGCTCGATGAAGGGGCTCGAAGCTCGTTCAAGCATCCGAGCAAGAGGTGGCGGAGGCGAGGGAGGGAGACGGATTGCGGCGTGGCAGTGATATCCCGCTCATGGCTGTTCACGATGGCAAGATTGAGATAGATTAGGTTGTTGGCCTCACGGAGGATATCAGCCACCGCAGTGGCCTCGAAAATAGATGGATCATGATAGCCCTCGGAATCGAGCGTGAGGTGCGTGAGCTGTGCCCAAGGGATATGCAGCGGAAACTTCATGGAGGGGTCTGATCTATATATGTCGAAGCCCTTGAATGAGAGGTGAAGTTTCTGAAGGTTGGGCATTACGTCAAATATTGTGGAAAGGTCAGCATCGATTATGTTTTGACGCTCAACATCCAGCCGGAGTTGCTTGAGCATTGGCAATGACCCCCGAGGAAGAGTAAGAATCTTGTTCGCGGCATCTCGATCAAAATAGATGTCAAGAGTGCGAAGGCGAGGAAGGTTCGGTGCGACAATCATGTTAGAAAGTGGGATTGAAGCTAGTTTGTCTTATAGATCTCAGTGATAGGGCACCTTGTGAATTTAGGATTTTCCTCTCCATGAACGTGAAGAATCTGGCAGCGGCGTGGTATGCCCAGTAATCAAAGGAGTTGTGATGCCGGAGGTGATCCATTTGCAGAGTAACATCCTCCTAGAGCCGACGCTCATCACACGCAATGCGCCGCCATGTAGAACAAATGTGCCGCAGAATCCATGGCGCTGTGTCCAGTCCGGAGGGTGGTAGAACCCAAGATTCGCCTCCCATCGTGTGCACGAATATCTCCACAACTAGTTCCACTGGAAGCCGTTTATGAGGCGCAAGGGCTACACGGAGTATCTGCGCCCTTTCCTGTTCTGCAGCGAGCTCGTGAGTAAGAGCCGCGATTTGTCGAACGAGGATCTCGATCCTAGCTTCCCCGGCAGACAGGAGATCCTTTGTGAACACCGATTCCTGCATCGATAGCAGTAAAGTGTTCGACTTTCCAGCAGGGTGGTTATATAGCGGATGCGCCCAGGCCCTGGCCTGTGTGTCCATCTTAGAGAGTTTAGTAAAAGCAAGTCCAGCATTTTTCAAGACCTCCCTCACCTGCATGAGACGGGATTGTATCGATAACAGCAGCATGTGAACGCATGAGGCAATACACGTACACGTACTGCTCGGCATGGCGGCTGAAAGCAAACACAGCATGTGAAGCGGTCCGCTCGTAGTTTTACTTTTGAGAGGCCTTGCAGCGTCGAAGAAAAGGGAGAGTTGAAGAAATCTATGCAGATTGGCAGTCATGGCGTAATGGCTGATCAAATGGACATCCCATTCACATCGAAAGGTCGTCCTTGACTTGTACAGTCTCCGAAAGTCATGATGGTAGTGAAAGGAGGGTCGGAATTTTCAATGGTGACACCTAGCTAGTAGTGACACACACGTCATGCACCGCACTGCACCGCACCACACCACCTTTGACAAACGTCATGCCCCACACCACTTGACACCACGCACACATCATGCAACTCAGCCCTCGCAGCGTCAGCAATTCAGCGAACCCTACATCACCCAAGGGCGGAGCCGAGACGAGGGTCGAACCAGGAAGAGGTTCTGCTCCCCCTCGCCGTTTAGTGCCAAGAGACATCAGACATCCACTTCGCCCATGCACCAACGCAGGCATCGAGATGATGGATGTGGGAATTATAGGTGAGAGCGCTCTAGGGACTCTAAGCGGGAAGGAGACCGATCCTTTCAGTCGCAGGACTCGGGTTTTGGGAGGGGCGCAGGCGGAGAGCGACTGGCTGCCTGCGCCATCTGCCTTGGACGCCACCCCCACAAAATCACGGAATGCAACGAGCAGCGAACATGGGATGGGGCCTTCAGTACCTTGGCACGACGCATCAACAAGGACCTCATCATGCGAGACGGTCGGTCCGTGTGTCGCGATTGGCAGCGGGAAAATGGGTGCAAGTCTCCTCACCACGATGCTTGCCATTTCTGCTCAGGATGCTCCGCTACAACTCGTGGAGCTCAGTCTTGCCCTCGAGCGCAGAGACCCTAGGCCAATCAGCCCATACATACCCGATGCCTGGGAGGCTGAGCTACTACATGCGAGGCTCCTACATAAATATCACGATATACCAGAGGGACTCCGCTATGGTTTCTTGTTTAATTTCCCTAATATTACTACTACCCAGATCCCTCCTAATAACTCTTCAGTTCTGGAATTTGCTAGCGAGTTCCAAAGCATTGTGGTGGCCGAAATCTCCAAGGGGCGCTACCTGGGACCTTTCTCGAAGCAAGTGCTCGAATGTGTTCTGGGGTCCTTCCAGACATCACCGTTCTCCATCATCCCTAAGCCCGGGAAACCAGGCAAGCACCGCATTATTCAGAATTTCTCCTATCCCTATTCCCCTTCATCGTTATACCCTAACCCCTCAGTCAATTCTGCCACCAACTCAGATAACTTCCCATGCACCTGGGGCACATTCAATGCAGTCTGTCTCCTCATCTCAAGGCTACCGCCAAACTCGCAAGCTGCAGTCAGAGATGTCGCAGAGGCCTATCGGACCATCCCACTACATCAGTCCTAATGGCCAGCGGCCATGGTTTGCATCGGCGAGGATGCATTTTGCCCAGACACAGCCCTCTGCTTCGGCACATCGCCATCGGCAGGGGGGTATGGCCGAGTTGCAGATGCGGGCACAGAAATTATTCAGGCAAATGGAATGGGACCGCTTTCAAAATGGGTCGATGACCACCTCTTTATCTGGATACAGTGGGAATCCCTCAAAGAATACAACAAGCGGCGACACGAGTGGAGGGATGATATCACAGCTCGAGGGGTACACCAGTCAGGTGGACAAATCTGGTATGGGGGACGTATCCTCCATGATGGCACCATCAAGGAATTCGATGAGAATTGCAGGTTTCCATGTCAGGACTTATCTCAGAACTCGCCCTGATTGTCGGAGGATGCTCGTTACGCATACAACATGGATGACATCGACCACATCTCAACGATACTGGGGATTCCTTGGGAAAAAACAAAGGATAAGCCCTTCAACTCAGTCAACACATACATTGGGCTCTCATGGAATCTCAAAGAGCTTACCATATTCCTGGCTGCAGGAAAGTCAGAGAAGTACCAGGAGACAATTGCAAACTGGCAAGCTCGGTCAACACATACACTACAGGATGTCCAAAAGCTCTACAGCAAGCTCCTACATGCCTCCCTGGTCTTTCCGCATGGACAAGCATACCTCACCGGATTGGAGGCCATGCTCAGGACAGGTGGTAACTGTCCTTTTATTCCAAGACACCAGCCTTGCAGATTATTGGGCAATCTTGATTGGTGGGCTTCAATGCTCCAGCAGCCAGAACATCATCCAGTCCCCAGACCAGTGCACCTCCACGATGCAGGGGCCTATTCCAATGCCAATTCAGGCATTGGAATTGCCATTATCCTAGATGGCTACTGGCATGCTTGGAGATTGGTTCCAGGATGGCAGGCTCTCGGGGGCAAGCATGACATCCAATGGGCCAAGGCCATTGGGTTTGGATTCCTTGTCTATGCTATTTTCAGCGCAAGCAAGCCAGGTGAATACCACAGAGTATACAGAGATAACCAGGGCATTGTGGAAGGGTGGTGGAACTCACAAAGTCATAATACAGCTGTCAATCATGTCTTTTGGCAAATTTACGAGTTCCTTGAGGCATCTGGCAGAAGTGGCACCATCCATACCTTATACATTCCAAGCAACAACAATCCAGCAGATGCACTCTCAAGAGGTCACCACCCTCCAGAACGCTTTCTACTCCCATCCATCACCATTCCTGAGGAACTCCAGCAATTCCTCATTGACACTACCTAGCCATACACTGCCACAGAGCTTCATGCACATCGGGAGGGCAAGTACTCAAAGGCCATCACTAGATCCATTACTCGAGCTATCTCAGATTATCATTCCAGGGAGCTTTTCAACACCAACTGATTCTGAGAGGAGAAGTTTACCTATGATGAGGAATGGAAGAGTTAATAGAAAGTCACGGTTCAACACACCTCTACCATCACCACTCGTGCAAGGATGTTCCAAGCCATACCAACCTGACCTAACACCTCTTCCATCCCATCTTTGCCCATACTGCCTGGCATGTGGTTGACTTCTTTTATGGACACCCCTGGCATCTCGCTCAGTAAATACATCTTGAGTTCTAGCAGAGGACCTGGTACGAGTACTCATAGTCATGTCAGCATTGTAGGCAATGGAAACACGAGAAACATATGAAACAGGCCTGCTAGTGTACCATATTTACTGTGATTCCCATGAGATCACAGAGCGGAAATGAAGCCCAGCCCACCCTGACCTCATCCTGTCATTCCTGGCAGCTTGTGCAGGCTCATACTCAGGCTCCATGCTAGCTAACTACCTAGCTCTCTGGTTTTCTTTCATGAAGCAATACATCTCCATAGCATGACCAATCTGGAATGTCTCTACCATGGCTTCTGCTAACACCATCTTTTGCTTGTCCTGGTAGAAGAGTGCCTGGATGATCTCTGTGTTGATGTTTTGTTCCAGAAGATCAATGGCTTGGAGATCGGTAATACCAGACTTGGTAACCAATGCTTCAAATTTGACCATAAAGTCATCAATCTTCATAGCACCCTGTTTCAGGTGCTCAATCTTTTGACATGCATAATTATATTCTGAAATCACCTGGAACTGTAATGACAGCTCATCAAACAATGCTTTGGTTGTAGGCCAAGGGTCTGTCATCAGACCTTCCTCATCTGCTTTATCCATACATTCTTGTAACCGAGCCATTCCATATTGGCCTGCTCATCCTCCCTGGAGTCTGGTCCAAACAGCTATTGCAACCTTCTCTCTATTCCAGCCATCTTGGCATCTGATCCATGCCTTGGCACATGTGCACCATTCTGCAAACTTTGATCAGGTACCATCAAAGGTACCTGGATCTGCGGCTCCTCTAAACTGCTCAGATTCCCTATCAGCCATCCGTATTCTGGCTGATGGGGTTGGGAGACCAAAGGCACTAGGTGAGTGTGCAAGCCTTGGTCATGATGGAGTGATGGAGGAGCAAAGGGAGAGTTCCTTTAAGAGTAATCATCCTTGTAATTCTCCTTGTAATCCCCCTCTTTGTCATTATCATCCATCATACATACATGCATTGTGGGTAATGGTGATAACCTTTGGTAGTAGGGAGAAGATTGGGCTGAAGAGTAGTGTGATGTTGGTTGAGAGGAAGAACATTGATACAACTGGAGTGAGCCATAAGAATGTGGAGGGTGAGAGACGTAAAAAGAGAAGAAAGGGTTGTTCAACATAGTGACAGGAAGTGGGGGTGTAGGGTGGTTTGTAGCAATAGTACCTTGCAGCGGGCACATGACCCTGCTATGCTGCTTAGGTAAAAGAACTGATACACTAGGGCAAGTGGGCTCACTTTGATCAGCCAATCAAAGGCCGTTGGACCTGAAGTGCAGAGGGTAGGGAAGGGATATACGTAATCATTGCTCTATGGCATGTTCACTGGTAAAACCCGTTCATGCAGTTGTGTACCTCTCTCCAGTGCCAGGTTATGATAACAAAGGGGTAGTAGATATAAAACATGGTACACTGAAGTACACATGCCCAACCATTCACTACAAGGGACTCCTTGAGCTTGGAGTTTTGTACGTACTGACTACTACCTTGCTACTACTGAGTACTTATAAACTGACTACAGTTAGTGTTCTTGGGGCAGTGGAGAGTAAAGGAAAGGATACTTGATGTTGTTGCATGTGTGGTGGTGACCCAACATGGGCAAGAGCAAGAAGAGAAGATAAGAGTGGTGGTTGAGAGGTGTGGGATGGGTATGGTAGT
>JABCKV010000257.1:0-22772 GCA_018282005.1 Asterophora parasitica
ACTGACTGTGGCGGCGCTAATACGGATTCTCAAATTTCCTACGGATGTCCGAATTGACAATGGCTGTCAAATTTCCTCACACGCGAACTTGATGTGCACTGACATGTACTTACTTACATCAATCATCATCGACAATTGTTTGGCCGTTCGGATGGTGGTCATGGGTCCAAGTTCAAGACATGGGATTCCGAGTCTGAACTCATTTTTAAAGAAGAAATCGGCCTCCAAGCCGCCCTTGACTTTGGGCTCCGGAACTGGCCTCGGCGTCAATTTCCCGCAGTCAACACCACTCAGGAAACAAGAGAACTCAAGGCAAGATGAACTTGAAAAGCGTGATACATAGGATGCCAAGCATACCACAAGAAGGGTTTGACTCCGTGCCAAGTGAGCGCGTCATTCCAAAGAGCTACTACATACGCGGACGCTGGACAACCGGAGCACGTCATTTTTAATTTTATGTCACTCTTCAGCAAAAATCTACGCTGCTCGAAGTCACCTGTAAATAATAGTAGCTATAGCCAGTATAGAATGTTACTCGTACCAATTGACCGGGCGGCGTTATGAAGACAGCCAACATGCACCATCATCAATTTTCATCGACGGTGGCGGCAAAGGAGGAAATATTAGGTCGAGGGACATCGATCTTTCTTATTCAATTTTTCAAGCTCTCCTTTGCCACTGCATGCAGCGAGTGTGGTCGTTATACCTCAACACCAAAGAGCAAATAAATACGTTGGCCGAGCACAGCGTCTTCGACAACAACTGGAAGCAACCCGAATTTGGTCTGTGTGAACATTTCAGCCCTTAAGACTTTTTACACCACAGTGACCACAATCAAACTGATCCGGTCACTCCTCCTCCAAGCAGATGGACCACTCGTCGTGAGGCCACATTCGGTTTTATCTCCTTTCCTTGCCCGTGCTAAGTGATTACTCGCCACGGCCCACCAGCGGGTCCAGACGCTCATCTTTCGCCAACTCCACCGCTTCAACTCGGCCCATGCTCGCCGACAGAATGGCTGGCCAACTCGATGCCCCCAACGTTCCTTTCGCCCCCTCTAGCTCGAATTCGTCGATCTCTTCGCCTCTGGGAGGAAAGGGAGCTGGAACAGAGAGCAGCGGCATCTCGCTGACCGTCAACTACCTGCCACATAAGTTCTCCAACACCTTGCTGTCAGGTGGACCGAGGAAGCGAAAGGGGAAGAATGGAGATCCAGCTTTGCCGAAGCTTGGTGGTGGTGTGGAGGCTTTCAGGAGTGGCGAGGCCCGCATGCCTGGTGACAACGACGAGGACTACGACGGTGTCTCGGGTGACTTCTTTGGCAACCAGCCTGGTCGCAAAAAACTCAGGTGGAACAAGTTCAAATGGATTCTCTTTGTTTCCAACACTTTCGTGAGTCCTTTACATTTTGTTCACGGTCTTTTTGGAAGACCTGGCTGTTTCCCAACGTCTGCACTGCGCATGTCGTGGCAATGGGAACGGCCCGACGATGGCATCCCTCATGCCCAAGTGGTCAAACGTTCCATCTGGTTTATGTGTACCCTCATTGCCGTCTAGTGCTAACGTGTTTTGTACTGTCGCAGCTCACGATTTATTCCGTCATCGGCCTGATCATGTGTCTCCTGACATGGTTCAACATCTGGACACACTCAGATATCATTCGAGTTGGCAATCGCACAGAACTCATCATCTCCACCCTCGCGGCCTCTTTGGCCATTTTCACCTCTCTCATTGGTTGGGCCGGCATTCTCCTCAACAATCGCCCCTTCCTCGCGATATATACTTTTCTTCTCTGGATCGTGTTCATCTTCCTACTCATGCCGGGCTACATGACCTACAAGCGCCGAGCGTTCAACATCGAGGGCAAGATCAATGCGCAGTGGTCTCGAGATCTTGGCGCATCGGGCCGACTGCGGATTCAGAACCAGCTCAACTGCTGCGGATACTTTTCGCCGTTCGTCGAGGCCACCGTCAGTCAGACGTGCTATGCGAGAAGCGTCTTGCCAGGCTGCAAACTCCCGTATATCGAATACGAGCGCAGGGTGCTAGAGGCCTGGTACACCACGGTATTCTCTCTCGTACCGTTTCACATCCTCATCATCGTTGCTGGTCTCTTGTGCTCGAACCATGTTACCTACCGATTCGGTAAGGGCATGATGCCCAAGGCTTACCGTCTGAGCTTAAGTAGCATGGCTGTCATCATGGATAATTACGCCAAGTACGCCTTCTTATCCCTATCTATTTGTATGCACCTAATGACATTGGCGCTTTTTCAGTCAACTCGCCGAACAATATGGCTTCGATGTCGCCTCTGAGATCATCGCACGGTCACGATCGAACCTCCAACTTGATACAATGCCCACAATGCCTTATTTCCCCCTGCAACCCCAAGCACCATCTGTGAACCACAGCAAATACGACTCGATAGGCAGCCGTACCCCCGAAACAGCGTCATAGCATGATCAGGAACTCTAGATCTTTCTCCTATCCACTGCGTTGACGTAGACTCTCAATCACTGGACACTTTTGACCACGGACTCATACAATACTCACGTTCCTTGCATTAAATATCCCCTCGCACTTGGACTATTAGTAGCCATCCCTGAGCACCGAACGTCTTTCTGCTACTACACGGACGCAGTAGTCTAGAACCGGTCTTGCTTCTCATCTCACGCGCACGTCTTGCAACACCTCCCACTCTTTTAGCTCTATATTACTGTACTCAGTCATACGAGCTCCTCGCATAGTTATGGCTATTAGATATTCCATGTTTCGAAGGACCACGTTCCTGCCATTCCGGTTGCTGTGCATGTATTACTTTGGGTGGGCTCCAATGACATACATTATGTAACTTCAAACTCGCAAAAGGCCTGGAGCTCTCGGGGTAGTGCATCGGAATCATCGAGAGGAGGCCTTTCAATGTAATGTATGTACACACACGGAGGTGCCTTCAGAATATCAATCTATGCCAGCGGTACTGCTGCACCTACATGCTGCCTGCAATCAATTTATTGCACATGATTGACCACGTACATACTAATAGCACTACTATGGATGAACTTTGGATACGAAATTGTCGCAACAGCTGTCATGACCGGTAGACAAGAGATATTGTGCAGCCGATATTGAGTGTGGCGGACCTGAGGCCTGAGATCTGAGATCTGAACATCCTACGCCACGACCACTGCACTCAGTACTCATGGAGTCAGACTGGCGATGGCCTCGCAAAAGGTGCGTATGTACCCTCACGATATTCCGTGCACGGGAGACCTCGGGAGACTCGGTCCGCCGGAGGTGCCTGTGGCAACGTTTTTTCTAATAGCAACCTCGAGCGCCCCCGACCAGTTATCGTTCAGCTAGTGGTCAGCTGTATCTTTGCAATAGTACTTTGGAAGCTTCAAATTGTAACCCAGACACACCATGATGAGGGAGCGTAACGGTAATATAGAGTAATATGGACCAGGGTCGCGTGTCACGGAACAGAGGGCGGAAAACCAAAATATTTCCCGTGACACCATATGCATCCATAATCCAAGGTATCGGATCTTGGCTCATTACCTTGGCCTGGTCTCCTTATAATTCCACCCTGGCTGTCTCTACTTTCCCTCTTTCTCTTCTCCACCTCCCTTCCCTGCCATAATGGCAGAGCCCACCGGTACCGCTGTGACGACTCTTACGCCCGACGACGGTGCTGATTTCAATGACCAGTCTGACCTGGTACACTGGGATGTAAGCCACAGAAGTTCCTCGAGTTTGTTTTTGAAACGCTAAGGACTTGCTATTTGACAGCATAACGATCCCGAAAATCCATTCAACTATCCGATATGGAAAAAAGCAATGATTTGCACGCTGGTGTGAGTAAAGGCTCCCGCGAACGCATTCCAAGTTACTGAACTTTGAGCATTGTGTTGTTTGCCAGTTGCCTCCAAGGCTCCTGGGTGACGATGTGCTCGAGCTCTTCGGCGTCCATTTCCAATGACATGCAGGAGGTGTTCGGAGTATCGTCTATCGTCAGTCGGCTCCCTGTTGCCGTATTTCTGTTCGGCATGGCGGTTGGTCCTGTCATATTGACACCCCTTGCGGAAGTAAGTCTTCCATCTCACCGCTGCGACAAGGACTTAAGACTTACGCAGTCGTTTCTCAGGATTTCGGACGCAAGAGAGTCCTTGTGTTGTGTCTTGCCATTGTCTGCGCGTTTCCCCGTTTTTTTGCTTGCACTCTGCCATCCTACCCAAATTATCATTCACAGATATCCTTCAAATACCCTGTGCACTTGCCACAAACTTTGCTACCATCGTAATATGCCGGTATGTGTCTATCATTCGGGATATCGTGCCGTCTGACGCCTTGTCCTTGTGGTTTGATAGGACCTTGTGCGGAATTTTCGGAGCGACTGTCATTACGAGTGTCGGCAATATACCCGATTTATGGAGGACAGATGATATCACCGGGTGAGTTCTTTGCAATATGTTATGATTCTGCTGATTGTTTCGAACCCTCGTGTAGATTATGGGCGATGAATGGCTGGGCATATTCAGCTGAAGCTGTCATTATGTGAGTACTTCTCTGTTATTTCCGGTTGCCCCTAATGTGATTTTTCATCCAGTGGTCCGTTGGTGTACGTTGCCAGCCTTGGACTTGATATCGACTGAATGCTGAGCCTCTTTTCGCTCGCAGTGGCGCTTATATCAACCAAGCCCATGGCTGGCGTTGGGTATACGGAATCTGGGGTATCGTGGGCGGTGTGTCGCTCATCCCTTTTATTGCGTTGGTCCCCGAAACCCGCGGCGGTGTCATCCTTGCTGCTCGTGCTCAGCGTGCAAGGAAATCGGGACGACCTGGAGCTTGGGCAATTCACGAGAAGCTAGGGAGGCGCTCCATAAGCCAAATTCTCAAAGAAACAGTCCTTAGGCCTGCTAGTGCGTCTTCAATGCACTGTTGACGGACATTCATTGACAAGAGTCATAGTCATGTTGTTCACTGAACCCATTGTGTACTGCTTTGCGCTTTACGACGGGCTCAACTATGGAATCATCGTGCGTGAATTTCCCCTCAAGTTGTCCATTAATTGTGAGACTGATGTACCAGTCAAAAGTATCTCGCAGTTGAAGCCATACCTCTGATCTACGCGCAATACGGCCTTGAGGACCCCAAGGTCGAGTTAACCTTCTTCTCAATTCAGATCGGCGTCACGATTGCCCTTCCCTTGTTCTATCTACAACGCAAGTTGACGCTTTGGAGTGAAAGGAAGGAGGGTAGAAAGGATGTGCCGGAGCACAAACTTATCTGGGCTTTCCTAGGTCTGCCGACTTTGCCTTAAGGCCCCTTCCTGTCTAACTCATTACCTTCCTGTCTAACTCATTATAGCGGCCTTCCTCTTCCCGATTTCCATGTTCTGGTTTGCGTGGACGGGTCGCCCGCCTTTCAGCATCTATGTCTCGCTCGCCGCCCTTGTCGTGTTTGGTATTTCTGGGCACATCAGTAAGCCTGTCAATGCATTCACATTCAATATGGACTGACGTCAATGCTTTCTAGTTTTCATGGCGGTGTCGGACTTCACTGTCGAAAGTTATGGATTGATGGCCAGCAGCGCAGTCACTGGCCAGAGCTTCGCACGGGAAAATATCTGCGGGATTATGTGTCTTGTCAGCGTTCCTTTCTACCAGAACCGTCAGTACTCTTCAAGTGTTTCTTTTGCTCGAAGCTCATCAACGACCGACAGTCGGCTTCCAATGGGCGAGCACGATTCTCGCCATCCTAGCCACCGTCATGGGCATTTTCCCTTTCATATTTTACAAGTATGGCCCCTGGATTCGTCGCAACTCTAGATACGCGCAAGAGCTTGCAGAGCTGCAACAGGAGGAGAAAGATCGTCTAAAATTCATCGAGGCTCAGTTCCACCTGAGGAAGTCGTCGCTAGAAGGCGAATTCGAAAAAGAGTTGAAGCAGGAGTAGAGTTTCGCACTTTTACGCCCTACATACATACATGCAATCTATAATGAATCTATGATCAGTTAGTGGCGGGTGCGAAGTTGAATAAAAACAACCGTCAAGAGCCTCCCCCACGATGGCCCCACGAACGTGTGCGCTCTGCGAAACTGCCAGAAAGCGCCCAAAGACTGGTCAGCAAATCTGTCGGGAATGTTTTTTCTACGTTTTCGAAACCGAGGTCCATACCACCATTGTTCAATCCAAGTTGTTCTAACCAGGAGACAGAGTAGCCATTGGAGCGTCTGGAGGAAAAGGTACACTAGCCGGATGCCAGAGTTTCATGACCGCGGAATGAAACTGTAGATTCAACTGTTCAAGTTCTCGCTCGCGTTATGAAGACGCTTAATGAGAGATATAACTATGGTCTTGAGCTCTTCCTCCTCTCCATCGATAAAGGCATTACTGGATACCGGGATGATTCACTAGAAGTGCGGCGTTCGTACTTGAGATCTCTGTTCGTGCTCACTCATGCTTTAGGCTGTCAAAAGAAATCAGCAGCAATATGATATGCCTCTTGAGATCCTCTCATATATACGACGAGCTTTATGGATGGACCATGGACGCCATCGTATCTCAAGTGGGCAGGAAGAACAATTGCACATTCTGTGGTGTCTTTCGGCGACAGGAACTCGACCGTGGTGCTGCGATATTGCATGTCGATCACATTGTAACGGGCCACAATGCTGATGACATCGCAGAGACGGTCTTGATGAACAGTTTTATCATCGACTTACCGGGCTGCCAATTACGCTAGTATATCAGTAATGCGGGGCGATATCGCAAGGCTAGGCCGCTGTACAGCAATATGTACACAGGGTGAGGATACAATCAGGCGCTCCAAACCCTTCAAATACGCCTATGAGAAGGAGATCGTTATGCATGTACTCTTCCGCCTTGGTCTTTATTTTGTTATCCTCATCGGTTAATCTTCCTAGGAATGCGTATTTCAAGAAACTCGACTATTTCTCGACGGAGTGTATCTACTCGCCAGATGCCTACCGAGGCCACGCGCGAGTGTTCCTTAAAGAACTCGAGGCGGCGCGACCAAGCGCAATCATAGACATCATCCATTCAGGTGAAGCATTCGAGGTCAGAGAAAAAGTGAAGGCTACACAGCGCGTTCAACGTCAATTCATTGTACTTATTCTCTCATCTAAGTACTTGATCTTACATCTCATGATACAGAGACGTGTATACGTTGCGGATCCATGTCAAGTAATGATCTAAGCAAGGCATGCACTCTGCTCGAGGGGCTCGAACGCGGTATGGCTAGTGCTGGAATTGTACGTCTGAACCCAGTTTTCACATATGTTTCGCGACTGACATCAGACTTGAGACTTACCGTGAACAAAAGCAACTTGAATCGCAGGGGCCGGCCCTGCAAAATCTGCGCACTATCCCGTTCTTCAAAATTTCCTCTGGCAACCCCTCGATAAGTATCGAGCCTTCCGCATTGGCATCATAGCATAACCACATCTAAGTATTATCATTATTTTACATCCGAGTCTAGATACTGCCAAACCAGTGTATGTAGTTAATGTGGATCTGTACACTAACCTCAGAAAATATTCATTTGACTGAGTCTAGACACACCAGGATGTTACCTGTTTGTGGTGGTCGTTAACGTAAAGCAAAACTATTAGTATCAGAATGACTTTCAGAAATCAGAAATGCCCGTGTAGTCTCCTCACAGACCTTATATAAGTGTCAATCAGCCCGTCAGACCTCGAGGCTGTTCGGTGTGTTGTCGCGTATTGATTTTGGTGCTCATCACCCCCCGGCGGCCCGCTTACTTATATCTCTCAGGTCATTCGTCAACATCATGGCTCCAAGTACTTACTAGCACGGAAGCACCAGCACACCAGGTATAATGGTCCTCGAATTACTCGACAAGATCAGGGCTCTCTTTGCGAACTCTTCTCTGAATATCCGATTTCTGGGTCACGAAATAGGCCTACTTTCAGCCGTTCTCGCTGTGTTTGTGGCTTCGCGCGCTTTCAAATTAATCAATGGATTAAATGTACGTCCGAAATCCAGGCATTTATTGCGCCGAAGCCAATACTACCTCCATGGATAGGATGTAAACCACCTACCTGGAATGCGCGTTCCATTCCAGCCTTTGGCAGCACCGGGTGCATTGTTACCAACTACTTGGTGGAACCCTGGACTTCGTTTTCCATGGATGTGGCGGTCGACATGTGCGTGGCGTCATTGCTATCTCAACTCAATTGCACCGTTCACCAATACCTGATGAACCTATGAAGTCTACAAACACTACCAGAATGAAAACGTCTCCATGGTCCCCTTCATTTCAGGCATACCTGGCATTTACACTTCAAACTTGGATGTCGCACGTCAGGTGGCCGCAGGTGGCCACAAAACGAGCTTCATCAAGCCGGAGAGCGCCAGTCAAGCCCTGCTGCTATGGGGTATGAACCTTGTAGCTGCCGACGGTGAGATGTGGAGGAAGCATCGACGCATCATGGGACCTGCCTTCAATAACAAACTGTGAATAAGGATGCCGCGATACCTGAACACACAAGCCTTTGTTAACCGGCAACCAATTGTTTAGGTACCAGATGGTGTGGTCAGAAACCCTTGACACTTATCGCGAGATGGTCTACGCCGAAGGCTGGGATAAGACCGACGCTGTTGAAGTTCCTGTTATCCAGACACTGACTTTCAAGGTCTTTTTCATGTTTTCCTTGCTAAATTATTCCTAACCACCCTGTTCCAGCTCGCACTTTTGATTATCGGGAGGTGTGGCTTCGGTTTCTCATTTAACTGGGAGGCACCGCCAACTGCACCGGACGGATCGATGTCCATACAGGAAGCTCTGCGTATCGTCGCAGATTCGCATATGCTGGCAATCGCCGCCCCGAAATGGCTTTTGGCATTGCCTTTTCGCAGGTTCAAGGAGGTCCGGGAAGCCCACGATCAATTGATGGGTTTCATGCAAGGCCAGGTGGCGGACCGCAAGGCAGAGATGTCCAGCTTGGACGACAGTACGACCACTAAGAATGACGCATTCACCATGCTTGTCAAGGCAAACGAGGATGAGAACAGTAAACTCAAATTGGACGACCAGGAGCTCGTATGTAGTATCGGCACCTACCTAACCTCACCATTAACCCATGCCCCTCAGATTGGAAACGTCTTTATCATGCTTTTTGCTGGACATGGTATGTGTTATTTCGGGTTTCGCAAGCATTCCATGTTGACATTCATCACAGAGACAACTGCTCACACGCTTGCTGCCACACTCGGATTTCTTGGACTTTACGGTGACATCCAGGAAGAAGTCTTGGAACAGATTATCTCCGTCGTCGGCTTGGAACGCGATCCAGTACTTCTTGTTTGTTCCTGATTGTTAACGTCAATTACTGACCCACACAAGGCTTTTGAAGATTATTCAAACCTGGACAAGGTCCTCGCTGCATTCTACGAGGCTTTGCGAATGTTCCGTACGTTTTACGCTAGCCTCCCCAAAGCTTTGAATTAACAACATATTAGCTGCTGGACACGTCCTGATCCGCGAAGCCACCGAGGACACCGTTTTGCAGCTTCCCAAGCCCGTAGGACAGGAGGGTACAATACCCTTCCCTGTTCCCAAGGGTACACAGGTTATGGTGGATATGGTCGGCGTTCGTAAGTCGTCACGCTCTTGTCCCATCTTTTTTCTCACGCGCCGTCTCGGTAGAATACAACGAGCGTTACTTCGACGAGCCCGAGGAATACAGACCTTCGCGCTGGTACGGCGTAGCAAACGAATCTGAGGTCTTCTCCGCATTCAGCGTCGGCCCGCGCGCTTGTATTGGGAGGAAGTTCGCGACTACCGAGGCAGTCGCATTCCTCGCCATGTTGTTACGCGACTGGAAGGTTGAGTCGGTGCTGAAGGATGGTGAGACAAAGAAGGCATGGCGGGAGCGTGTGTTGGATGCGCATCTCGTTCTCACCCTTGGGGTGGCCGATGTTCCACTGAAATTCACGAGGAGGACGAAGGGAACGTAGACGGTAGAAAAGGTGATGGGGTCGATTTCCTGTGTTCCATGCATGTAAGCCTTTTGTTTACTGCATGATATTCCATGTGTTGTTGACCCGTCAATAAGTCCCGCGGAAAATGAAGAACTGCGAAGAATCGTGAACATTGATCTGAATGCTGGAAGCCATATAAGGTCTGGCTGACATCTCGGTCCACCGTCCCGAGGAATCATGAGGTACTGTGAGATTGCTCAGGACCCCCCCCCCCCACATAATGCTATATATGTCCTAAGGTGCGGACGCCTGAGGCCTGAAAATCCCAAGGTCCGATCCAAACTAGCGTACAAATGAGGAAAATTTGCGGCTATGTCCGATCTTAATATGGACGGACACTCAAACCATAGACTTGGAGGTCCGATCCATGTTGCGGCCACCTGGGCCCAAGGCAAACCAACCCTCCACGAGACAGAGTCGGTGTTGAGCTCACATTCGATGGTACTTTGTCTTCTATTTTTCTCCTGGCCCAGATGGCAGAACCCAACCATAACCTCGGCATCAGACTCTTTTAAGTACAAAACTATTTAAACCTATCGAATTCTACAATTTTGGCCACACTGCAAGAGATGTACCGTCTGTTCGAGGTCCGATCTGGTTTGCGGACATAACCAGCTGGGAGCAATGTCCGATCCATGTTGCGCACACACAGAAAAAAATAGTGAGGTCCGATCCCAGTGCGCACACAATGGGCCAAAAATGTTGCGGACACATTGGCCAAAATTCGGCATTTTTGGATCGGACATATATAGCATTATGAGGGGGTCGTGATTGCTCCCATCGTGAGATGCAACACATCGCATCATCCTGGCGCTTAGGCTCGTATGACTCATATGGAGTCGCTATGATTCAAACAGCCTACGCGCGTTCAACGCGCGCTGTAAGTACTTAAAAGGGAGAGCGCCTCGGCCCAGGAAAGTTGCATCATCCCTCCGTTGAATTCCACTATGGCACCCCTCGACGACGCGCGCGCCGCCTTGATACGAAAATGCGACGCCGAAACATTTTCTGGCAAAATTCATGCAGTGTCCTTCCAGCCAACTCCCACACGCGCTAATGAGGATAGATATGTTGTTCAAGAGTGGGACGACGTCTTCGGCTCGTCACCGTGGTTGTTTCTGGCTGTTTTAGACGGTGCGTAAACTCAAGCGTGTTCGAAATATTGTCGTGGTTTTCTCATCATGTCATCACTCAGGCCATGGAGGGTCAGATACAGTACAATATACTAAAAAACATCTTCCTACATTTCTTCGAAACGCGTTACGCTCAAAACTAGCGAGCTCTGCCGGTGACTACTCCCCAGATGAGATATCCAAACTATTGCGTTTCCAGATTGAACTGTTTGACTGTGAAATTGGGGAGGCTGTCAAGAGGATCCTGCCTCGACCTGAAGAGCTTCAAGCCCTTGAAGATTTCGATCTCCAAAATTTAGTCCAGAAGATAATGAGCGTACCCGACAATGTCCACGTCTGTCGCCGCGCGAATGCTGGCACGACATTGGCCGCAGCACTCATTGATCGTAACAATAAACACCTGTGGGCGATTGGACTTGGTGATTCTTCTGTTGGTCCGTGGGCATTTTGCTATTCATTTCTTCCATTCTGAAATTTGCCACTAGTTCTGCTAAATGCTGGCCTTGACGGCTCCTATTATGGGGAGACATTGCTCACATTGCATAACACATTCACCCCCTCTGAGTATGCGCGAATTAAGCTATCGCACCCCACATCGGAGCAGAACATAATGGAAAATAACCGCGTCCTCGGAGTTCTCAGTGTTACAAGAGGTTCGTCCTCAGATGCACCATCTCAATACGACCTTCCACCTAACATGCTCCTCATACTAGCCCTGGGAGATTTTTCGTTCAAGCTCCATCCTGCATACTCCAAAGTATTCGCAAAGATACCTTCAAGCAATGGGAATCTTCTTGTACCCGACGTCACTCACGACAATCATTCCCCGCCATACATCACCGCCACAAGTGAAGTGCGCCACATAGACATTTCATCTCTGCCCAGACGAACCAGCGTCATTCTTCACACCGACGGCGTGAATAACATCATTGAAGGCCGATACCTCTTCCGAAAAGAGGACCCATGTACAGCAGATACTGCAGTCGTGCTAGGGAGCTTGCTGAGTGTCCCAATAAACCAGGGGGCGCTTGGAGACGTGTTTGACTACGCGGTGGAACCAGGATGGAACGATGATAATCGAGCGGTGGAAATTCTCGGAAATTTGCTGGGTGGACGAGACGCGACCCGTTTGACGCAGGTGTTGACTCCTGATTTGCTGAGCATGACTGGGGAAAGTGGCCTATATGTTGATGATACCACCATTGTCGTTTGTCCCTCATTCGGCATGTAAACTCTCGAGTGTTAGAACTAGTGCAAAATGATAGACAATTGTTGCATGTGCTCGATTTTCATTCACGACGGCGTGAAATGATCTTTTTGCCACCTTTCCTCCACGACCAATTCAGCCTCGAAAACCCCTTCGACGGTGAACGTACTGCCGTTGCCATAATTGCGACCCCTCATTGTAGACTCGCGGATTTGGAAAATTCCCGTGGCAGACTCGAAGCTGATTTTCCTGGCCTCCTCCGTGGTTGGCATCTCCCCTCGGTCTACGAGCTCCTGATACCCCGATCGCAGCCATTGTGGAACATGGTACTCCTTCGCCAGGACAATCTTCTCAACGGGAATCATTCTGATAGATGTCAGCTTGTCAATAGCGAGCTCCCTGATTTTCTCCATCTCCCACATGTTCGAGAGTTTCAAGACGGAAATCCAACCGTCCTTCGACAAATTTTGTCGTGGTGGAATTTCACTAAGATTATATCAGGGTCAAATACTTACGAATAATCTCAATCAGCTTACAGAGGAAATAGGACTTCTAGGAGGCAACAGAAATCGATTTTGCTGACGTCCAACTTGATTGGGCAAAGATCACCGGATCCTTCAGCAGGTGAACCATTGTCTTGAGGGAAGGAGAACATGTCGCGAAAGATAGGAGAATGTTGCGTGAGGTGATATTTTGGAATCTTGAAGAGATACTCCTCCACCTCCAATGTCGAAGTGTGAGCGTCAAAATGGGTGGTAAAAACTGGCCTCTACTAGTCCTCACCTGGATGGTGATAGGCATTAAGTAATAAATCGCATCTTTCTCTGGTAGGACGGTGTTTGTGCCATTGATCGTTGGTAATTCGGGCATGATAGTGCTCCTAGTGAAGTTGAATGATCGCGCTCGGGTTCCAGACGAAGGTTCGCTCAGTGCTGTTGAGCGTCAAGTCCAAACAGCCTCAGCAAGAAGAATATGTTCATCCTCGTGCTATGCGCGTGCCCTGCCATCTCTGACGCTCCGGGCGTCAATTGAAAGGATCTTGATCTTCTGGGTGTGAGTGCAGCGCCGCAAAAGGCCTGATCGGGAATCGGATTCGGCAGAACGCGACGTCACGCGTTCCTGATCACACGTGACCGACGCGTTGAAATGCCACTCAACTTGAACCAGCACTCTAGCGGCCATGGCGCTCAATTTCGATCTCGGCGAGGAGATACGAAATCATCAAGAGAAGGATGACTATGATATACCACACGAACACAATCCGGAGGAGGAGGATCCAGAGCGTTTGTTGGAAGGTAAGTCGCCTCTGTTTGTCGCCTTACCTTCCAATACCGAGGATCTTTCTAGCCGCGGTCGAAGCGGTAGCAGAATCTAGCGACGCAATTTCGGACCCAGAGGTGTTTGATGTCTACCGCAGTCTCTTAAAGCATTCCAAGGCGGTCCCTGGCCCAATCATGAGCAAGCTGTTAGACTCCATTTCATCTGGCCTTCAGACAGAACAGGAGGCCACCTCGAGGGACATCGATCAAGGCGACCAGCAAGGGTACATGTCGCACAAGCTCTCTTTGGAACTATACGGCTTCCTATTGGACTGGTTCGTTTCGGCAGCCGAGAAGGTCAAGAAATCGGACGAGGACGACGCGCCCAGTGCTCCTGCCCTCAAAGGTCGCAAAGGCAGAGGTGGCAAAGCTGGCGGAAAGGCTGCTTCGCGGATCTCGTCGAACAGGGGGGCCGAGGCATGGACGTGGATTGACCAAATTCCTCCGACGCTGGCTTTGATCTGTAAAGTGTTGCGTCTCCAAACACAAAGAATCTGGACTACCACTGCGGAGAGGGAGGCATTCATCACGTACATGTTCATTATGTCTTTCACTGAAATTCGGCTCACTCCACCTTAGCTGCATGACCCGTCCTGCCTACCACATCGCCGAGAGCGAGCAATACATGAAAGTGGAGAGTATCAAAAAGGGGGTCCAGAAAATCATTTGTCTCGCTGTGAAGCATCACGGACACTCCCTCGCGGCGCACATCTCGATTATGCAGCTGTTGCAATTCTTCGAGCACCTGCCGGAGCCCATGGCCGAATGCCTTACGATCCTGGCGAAGGAATTCGACCACGCACAACTTGGCGACGAAATTCTGCGGGAGATCGCTGCAAAACCTTTCAAAAATGATCCGAAAGACCAAAAAACCCCGAGAGTGTTTGCGAGATTTTTGGTCAAGTTCGCGGATGAGGCTCCAAGGTCGGTACTGAAGCAATTCAGTCTACTTGTCGAGCAACTCGATTCGGAGGTATGCAATCAACCACTGCCTTCTACTATTGGCCCTGAACAATGCACTAGTCTTACCCCATGCGCGTGGCCATCGTGGAGGTAATCGGCCACCTCATCACGGAGTTGGCAACACTTGATCTTGGTGAAGAGCAGCGCCAGGGTCAGGCTCAGAATGATATTGTCAAGCTCTACGAGCTTCTTCTCGAACGTGCCTTGGATCTCTCATCATATGTTCGGGCGAAGGTTTTGCAGGTCTTATCCAAACTCTGCGAACTAAGGGTCAAATTCCCGAAGCAACGGCTTACGACGACGAAAGTGGCGGTTTCTGCGCTATCGGACAAGGTAGCGTCCGTTCGGAAGGGGGCAATCGCACTTCTAGTGAAATTGTTGCTCACGCACCCCTACGGATTGATGCATGGAGGGTTGTTGGAGCTGGTTGTCTTTGAAACGGAGTTTGCAAGCTGCAAAGAGCAATTGGCGCAGGTCGAGGACCGCATGGGGAAGGCCGTCGAGCACAATGACGACGACGAGAATATTGACGAGGAAGCTGAAGATGGGAAAGGCGCTTCTTCTACGAAGAAGAAGAAGAGGTCAGTGATCGGGCTTTCTTATCCTCTGTTCGTTGTGTCTGATTTCCCGTCTCATAGATCAACGAAGGTTAAATCTGAAGACCAAATGAATGTTGATGGTGAGGAGCAAGAGGATGACGGCGGCGACGAAGACGACGCAGGAAGTGATACGGACGAAGACGAACAATCCATGGCTGTTGACGAAGACGAAGACGACGACGACGACGATGCGGAAGGCACCTCGAAGAAGAAGAAGCGCTCGAAACTTGGACCACGCAAGTCTCAGCTTGACGTCGCAGCTCTTTCCAACGAGCAAGAGGCACTCGCAGCGCTAGAGGGAGACAAGATCTTGCAGTTGCGCTTGCGCAAAAAATACTATGCTGAAGCTCTTGTCTTCATACGCCAGATCGAAGGCGCGATGAATATCGTGGGCGAGCTGCTGGGGTCGACACATAAAGCTGAGGTTCTCGAGGCCATCGAGTTTTTTCGCGTGTCTTATGAGTATCATTTCGAGACGGCCAAGGTATTTTAAATCGTCTTCTCCGTTCGCTCAGCATGCCTCACATGATCGGTCTAGGTTGGAATAAAAAAGATGATACACCTTATTTGGACCAAGGACAACAGCTCATCGACCTCAGAGGATGGAAAGGAGATCAAGGGAATCCGCTCTCGCCTCCTGGACTGCTACAAGAGCCTATATTTTGAGCCCGTGGCTGACAACACCATGACAGCGAAGGAACAAGTCAATCGTATCGCGAAAAACATGATCGAGTGAGATACTTCATCGAAGATAATTGATTCCCTCGACTAACAGTGTATTGTAGACAAACCTACGATGCCACACTAGCGGAGTTGACCAGTCTGGAAGAGATGATGCGGATAATGATGGATGAAGGCCACGTCCATCACGACATTATTTCCAAGCTTTGGCAAGTGTACAGTAAGCTGACGGGTTGCTGCGTAGGTCTCAGACTGACGAAGGTATTCCACACCGCAGGCACCAATAAACAGCTGCCAAAGCCTCAGAGGCGCGGTGCCATCATAATCCTCGGAATGTTGGCGCTCGCCAAACGAAGCGTCTTGACTGACCAAGTCGAGACCATGCTCAAAGTTGGACTGGGTCAATTTGGGAAGGTACATCGTGATTATCTCCTCTACATATTGCAGAGACGAATTCATCTCCAATCCAGGCAGATCTCACCCTTTCTCGGTACACATGCGTTGCACTGCACCGTTTAAATGGAAGTGCCAAGAAGGTGAAAGGCTCCCTTGTTGACAAGACGCTTCGCCTCGAAATGGAGAATCCCATCTTTCGCAAGCTCCAAGCGGCTATCGAGAACCCCTGCCGTTCCAAGGACTGGTTTGGTCTCGCAGAGCAGGCCATCAACACCATCTACGCATTAGGAGAGCACCCTGACGTACTCTGCAACGATATCATCAAGAAGCTCACCATCAGGGCTTTCAGCAAACAGCGTAAACCAAAGGTGAATGCTGAATGTGAACCAGTCGAGAAGGACCGCGATGCGATGGACGAGGACAACCCTAATAGCGACCCGGCGCAAAGATCAGACGACGCCCCTCTGTCTACGCAGGGAACACAAGGAGGCGACAAGGAAGACATCGGCGAAGCGCACGAGCTGGCTCAATTGCTCTTTGTTGTTGGCCATGTCGCAATCAAGCAGATCGTGTTTCTTGAACTGGTGGAGCGAGAATGGAAAAGGCAGAAAGACGAGAAGCAAGCTGGTGAGTGTTCTATGAACGCTTGTCAACTACAGAGAAGGCCAACTCAATATACCATTTTGTAGCCGAAAAGCAGGCTGCCAAAGACAGTGGCCACCAGCCTTCCAAGGACGGAGAGGAGCTCGATCAGGTCGCGGGCAATGCTGAAGATGAAATTGGCGAAAGGATCGCCGGTGTTCGTGAGACTGAACTTTTGTACGGAGAAGAGTCTCTGTTGGCGCTCTACGGACCCATGCTCGTTCACATATGTGGTAGCCCTCATAAATTCAAGGTCAGCTTGCATTTCTTCTCTCATGGCCGTCCCTTTACACCCAAAACTTTCAGAACCGGACTTTGCGCGCTGCAGCGACACTGTCTTTCAGCAAATTCCTCTGCGTCAGCTCCCAATTCTGCGACCAGCATCATAGGCTACTTTTCAAGATTCTCGAGACCTCACGCGACGCGAACATTCGCAGCAACATTGTCATCGCTTTAGGCGACGTTGCGGTCTCGTTCAGCAGTATCATCGACGAGAACAGCAACGAGCTATACAAGGGCTTGTCTGACAAGGACCTGGTTGTCAAAAAGAACACGCTCATGGTCCTCACACATCTTATCTTGAACGGCATGATCAAAGTCAAGGGTCAGTTGGGGGAGATGGCGAAATGTTTGGAAGATCCGGAGCCGCGCATTGCAGACCTGGCGAAGCTGTTCTTCAAGGAGCTCTCGACGAAGGAGAACGCGATCTATAATAATCTTCCTGACGGTATGTTACCTTTCATTCGAAACCTGACGTTCTACTGATCATATATGTCATTCAATGTGCTAGTGATCAGCCATCTCTCAACCGGTGATCATGCTGTGGAAGAAGAGGTCTTCCAGAGCACGCTCAAGTACATCTTTACCTTTATCGAGAAGGTTGGTTGTTTTCACTTTACCCGCCGCCAGTCGATGCTCACATATGTCCGTTACAGGAAAAACAAGCAGAGAACATCGTCGAAAAGCTTTGCCAGCGCTTCCAATTCTCGGAAGAAGCTCGTCAATGGCGCGATATCGCATTCTGCTTGTCCCTCCTTCCCTTCAAGTCTGAGCGGTCGGTCAAGAAGCTCATCGACGGCTTGCAGTTCTATCGGGACAAGCTGTACGAGGGACAGGTGTTCGAGCGCTTCCAGGAGATACTTGCGAAGGCACGCAGCAACAAGTCGAAGGACAAGCCCGACTCCGACCTGGACGAGTTTGAGAAGGTGAGTTTGTTCCTTGAGCTCATTACAGGCGACTGACGCGAGCCTACCAGATCTTGGAAGAGCATCGCGCGCAGGGCGAAGCAGACGAAGCTCTCGAGAAGCGTGTTGGCAAGAAAAAGGCGGCTGCCCGAAAGCGCGCTGCTAGTGGCCGAAACAGTGCGTGTCGTTTCCACTCTACCACTGCCAGCATGACCTAGCTAACCACGAGCTTACGTTGTAGCACGTAGCAAAAAGGCTGCACCAGCGCCCGCGGAGAATGATGATGACCAGTACCTTGATGATTGAGTGGTGTTATAGGTGATGTACCAGGGACCTTGCGGCTACGTCGAACTTATATTGTATACTTATCGAACTTCCTCATCCTCTCCATCTCTCCTGGAGACGTAATTATTTATAATTGTAGGCAGCTGTGTATTTATATAAACTCTCTGTTTTGAGGGTGACTCGCAACGCTGGGGTTATTTCGGTGGGTGATTAGTGTGCCTTTGCAAAACTTCAAACGCTGTACTACTTCGGATTCCAAAGGTACCTTTCATTTCTCTGGATAAATAATACTCGGGAGTATGAGTATAGGGAGTTGTAGATATAAATAGTGCAACTCAAACCGGGACGAGGAGGAAACGGAACAGAAAATGAGCGTGGGGGGATAAATGATAGCAATAAGATGTAGGCGCATGCGATGTGATGATGTATGATGCTAAGTCTATATGATGCGAGGAAAAGAATAAGGAGCGTGGGGCGGCCAACAGCGTTTGGACACGCAGAATAGAGAAATCGGAACTAAAGGAACGTGTGGGTGGTGGGAAGAATCTCATGGATGCCAATAATGTGGGGTGGGACGGACGGCATGGGTGCGTAAGGGAGACGTTCGGGGATGGGGAGGGACATGGACAGGAGGGGGATTAAGTGTGACCTGTGAGGAGGGAAGGGTTTATGGTAGGTGGGTGGGTTTTGGAGAAAGGAGGGCGTTCGATGCAAACGCATGGAGTGGGATTTGAGGGGTCGTGGGTTGGGGGGAGATAATCACGATGCAGCGCGAGGAAAGAAGATGAGGGAAGGGGACGTGGAATGTACAGACGATGGGTGGGTGCAAGCAACAAAAACAGGATGAGATGAGGAGAAAAGGAAAAGACAAGACAAGAGCCAAAAGCCAAAAAGGGGTGTGCACCCTACTCGGCCTTGAAGCGCGCGCCACCCTCCCCACCCCTCAGTATCGCCCTCATAAAACTCAAAAAGCGATCTGCGTACTCCGCTGGCGGCACTGGGCTGATCTTGTGCTATATCCCGAATAAATGATAAGCAATCCGTGATGCATGCGAAAAAACGACCACAAACTCACCCGATCAGCACTCAGCCCCTTCCAAAAGCTTTCTAGCTTCTTCAACCCCCCATACGGCGTCAAGATATCAATCACGCCGACATAATAAATCGCATCCATATCCTCGTTTGACTCGTCAGTTGCGCGCAGCCCGCCCTCGTCCTGGTAGAACATGAAATGCTGCCGGTCCGTAAAGTGGTCAGCGAGATCTTTCTCTTTGCCCCTTTCCTTATGGCTGTCGCGCTCCCCTCTGTGGCTGTCTCGGTCGCCAGAACCACGCCTGTCCCGGTCCCTGTGCGAAGAACGATGAGGAGGCGGTGCATGATGAGAGGAGGCCTGGGATTGGATGCGATTGTGCTGGTACGTGTGCGACGGCGAGCTTGATGACGCCGGGCGTCCCTGCAGCAGCTGCGTCTGCTGAACCTGCGTCGTGGAGATGTCAGGCGGTGCAGATTGCGTGATGCCAACGTCTGGCGGCACAGGTTCTGGGTCGGCAGCGTCGGGCAACTGGTTGTCTTCCAGGCGTTCGGGGCCGGAGGTGCGATAGAGCGCACGACGCATCGCGATAGCCTCAGGCGACCCCTGGCCCTGTGCGTTGTAGTGTGCAGAGTGGTGTGAGTAGGAGTGAGAGTGACCAAGCGCCATTTTGCGGTGCGGGGTGTGCGGTAGTTGTGGCTGTCGGCAACTTTCAGTTACATGTTACGATCGAGGTGAAAAGTCCAGAAGCACGCACCGAAAAGACCTTGAGCGTATTCCTCCGCACGTTATCCCTATTTCCGCGCTGCATGTTGTGTATCCCCACCAGCAGGCTGTAATCCATCACATTGATCATCTTCAGGAACTCCGCATCGCGCCTCAATTGCTCCGCTAGCAGTGCCCTCTTCTCCGGCCCTAATTCCAGTGAGCGGCCCCTATTGATCCAGTTGAGGTCCTTCAGGACGGCGCGCGGGTTCTCCTGAGCCTTGTCCTCAGGATACTCGCGGCCGACGGTGGAGCCCTTCAGGTCGTAGGTCTCATGGATATCGCGATGCGGCGGGAAGATGTTGTTCATGATGACGAAGTGGATCTTGCGACCACGGGGGAGCTTAACACGGTGGAGCCCATAGAATCGTGAGAGGAGCGTGTGCGGGTTCGCTTGGACATGTGCGTAGTACTGGGGAAGGATCTTGAGGAGGAATGCGTGCTCAGCATGATGGATGGTCTTGATGATGAAACGGTAGTCGCGCGAGAAGTAGAAGAAGGAGCCGGACTTGCCGGGGGAGCCGAGCTCAGAAAGGATGTATTTTGACGTCAGGGAAAGCAGGTAATCGGCGGGGTCGAGATGAAAGTGGTCTTCGCGTAGGGAGCGGAAGACCCACGGCGCGTAGTCCTTGAACTTGAAATCGTACTTCGCAGACGGGGTCAACTCGTTCCCAATGATATCGAACGAGAATTTATGTTTCGCGGTGAAGTCCTCTGTCGTGAGGGGGCGCTTGATTTTCGCCTGGCACCGGGATACGCCGATGCGGATGCCCGTGAGCATGTTGTACATGAGCACGTAGTTGACGTGCCCCTCGCCGATGAGGTTGCCTACGACTACGATGTGCGAGTCCTTCGAGTCCTTGCGTGTCAGTGCAGCTTCTGCTTCCGCGGCTTGCTGCATCTTTGCGCGCTTGGAGAGCCTCTCTCTCCGTATGTTGTCTGCATGGAGCTGGATATCCTCCTCGAGCTCGCCAACGGACGTTGTGGGTGGCGCAGGAGGCTTAGAGGATGAGCCCGTTGTATTGCGACGAGTGGGCCGTTCGCGGTGAAGGGAAAGCGGTGGCGGCTGGAGGTAACCGTCGGAAGAGAGATGTGCCGCAGACTTGCTAAAGGAGGTCGGTGGTGGAGACGGGAGGTGGGCCGGGGGTCCGGAGGTCATTGCGCGAATGGACGACGCCGACGCCTTCGTCTCTGTAGACGCGCGCTGCAGGCGTTGTGGTGGTGGTATCGGCCGGCGAGGGGGCGTCGGAATTGGCGTCTGAAAGAATCCGGGCTCATAAGCTGTTTCAGATGCTTCAGTGTCTGTCGAAGAACCCTCCGTCGGAAATACTGGCGGTTGCATTGCCGTTGGCTTCGGGACATAGCCTGTGGGCATGTTTCTTTCGTCGTCTTCATCTTCGCCATGGGTGACACTAGCTGGCGGCGAAGGTGGTAACGGCCCTGCCATGACACGCGTAATGTATGACTCTTGTGCGTACGACTCCTGCGCGGCCGGCCGCTTCTCGAGCATCACGACGCTCTCCTCAACCGTGACAATGTGGAACTCTTGCGACGTGCGCCCTGTACTCGCAACTGTCTGTATCAACAACGAAGCTGTCAGTGATGTTGTCTGAATGAAGTGGCTGACGATAATACCGTGCTGTGGCCCGATAGTCTATGCGAGTTGCTCGTAGCGGGCGATGATGTCCTCCGCAGTAAAAGGGAAGCTGGAGAAAGTGTGGCCGTCGTGGCCGCCATCATGGGCAAGTTGAAGATCAAGCAGCGACCACGCTGATGGAAATTTCCCGTTGCGTGAGTGGCTGTGCTACTGCGCCTTCCCCACACCAAAAATGTGCCATAGCTGTCTGCTGACAGCGAGCTTGGGCCTCTTATTATGACATTGTCGACGTTGAAGACTCCCCCGTCTCCTATTTCCCAGTCATCCCTTCCCGTGTATGGCTGGGGTCTCATTCCTCGAGTCGCTGGTTTGCATCCTGGTGGCTCGCATCCTCGATGGAGGCATGGAACGTTCAATGGACAGTCCACGGAGTCATTCGCGATCTCGTCAAACTGTATCCCGATTCAGAGTCGTCTTTTGGTTGCTGGAAGGCTTGCTCCGAGAAATGACTCTCTTTGCATGAACTTCTCTAGGCCAAATCAATGGCAGGGCATACAGCCATGTACTGGGCAATCGTCAATCGCACACCGGCGGCCGCCACCGAAAAGATAGGTCTCCTAAGCCTACTTACCGCCCTTCTTTCGTACGCCAGCCCACTCACAGAGGCGATTTCCGACGTACGCCATGGGTGCCTCGTGGTTTCCGACCAGCGCCTTTTCCAAGAATTAAAACTGTCGCCCTTATTCACAGCCCTTTCCGGCTCCGACGCAATGCCTTTTGGAGGAACCATACCCCCTGATGAGATAACGGTTGAGCACTCTTTAATAAACAAGGGAGATTTTGAAGTCAAGTTCGTGATTGCTCAATCTCAGAAGAGGATGTCTGTTGTGCAGCACATTAAGCTGGACTTCAACGCGCAAGGTAGTGTCTCGACTTGACGCTTAT
>JABCKV010000258.1:9490-21351 GCA_018282005.1 Asterophora parasitica
AGAGAAAACATGTTGCCTATGTGCAGGACCCATGTTCGGCCGTATATTTCAGAGAGCGGCGCGAGGATCAGTGGCTGTGAAGTCGTCATAAATTGCATGCACAATGACCGGAGTGGCGTTGGGGGGACGCACGCCAAGGGCAAACGACAGGAGGTAGATACTGAGCGTCAGTGCGGTGATTGTTGTGCTCTTGATACCGTATTTATGGGCGACATCTTCCAGGCCAGGCGCCATCATTGAACTTGCGAGCGGCGAGACGAAAGTATACAGTGCCACCTAGCAAAAAGTGCGGGTCGATCAATACCGTTAGACAATAAACGAATACTGGGTTGATGGCTCACGATCGCCACGGTTGTCCACTTCCTTCCAGAAGACCAATTCCTCGCATTATCTGGATCGTTTTCCCAGTCGTCCTCCACGTTCTCGAGGGCCTCCTCGGCCTTGTCCTCAGGTAGAGCGGATTCACCATGCCCAGGAGACATCGGTCGCGACGCGGCAGCGGCCTTTTCCTTTTCATCAGGGTGCTCGATGGTGGCAGAGGACGCAGTTGAGGGTACCATGTTGGCGTGCATTGAGTGGGAACTGACTCGACCCGGGGCTTCCTTGAAAAAGCGAGTGGCATTCCCACTCCTTTAAAGCGAGCGCGACGGATCACATTATGGTCAGTCAAGATGATCTTGACGTTATGGTTTATTATTCATTCTCAAGCGACCATACCGGGCCGTAGTAACCTCATGTGGGGGGTATATTTAAGCGGCAAAGCTAATCTGGCATGTCAGAGAACTCAAACCGCTCGACATACGGTCGATTTCGCCGTCCATTTTGCAGAAGATTGCGGAGATGATGGAGGAGTGTTGGTGTCAGCGGATGCTAGCGGCCAAGAGTTTTTGTCTTCGGTGTGAATTCTTGGCATCATGGATAAAAAAAACCAACATGAGGTGCCTTTCTAAATATATTTCATGACATCAGCGATGTTACCACCGGAAAGGTAACCGGATTGCCCGCGTGTCCCGGTTAATTAAACGCGTTTGGATGATGGATCACAACATACACGAAAGCAACCTGCAGAAGGACGAGCAAGGTCATCACAAGAAGCTCTCATATTAACGATAGTAAAGCTGCATGGCCTGTAGAAGTAAAGTACTCGTAAATGTAGTGTCCGTCTAAGAGTCTGTGGAATGATCGTCGTCCTCCAAAATACAACCAAGCTCACTTGAAAAGGTGGCGTTACCGAGTCAACACGCTGCGGACGCTTTGCGCAACCGCCGCGGCATCAATTTGTATTTCGTCCGTTTCACTTGGCTGGACGACCTCAGGGAGGTTATCCGAATTGAATTTTCTATGAGCGCAAGACGACCAAGTTAAAATAGAAAACAACTTCACGATAGCATAAACGATTACACTGACCGTGTGTGCCACCAGGGGATGTAGTGCAGGCCGCGGGAATGAGCCACAAGCTCTCCGTCGCGTGTATAAGTGTCTGTGGGGAAGAACTCCATGAGCGTGGCCTGTGGCGACGGCTTCATGAAGATACTGTCTAGAAGGTCGCTACTATGAGGTCCGAGTACGACCTAAACCAAGAAGCGAGAAGCTTAACAACACGAGGCGTAGTTTCTGCACAAAGGACGAACGCACCGTGGATTTCACGATGGCATCCATGCGCTCGGTCCACCCCGTTTCGTCAAACTGGCTCGAAACGACATGCACATCGTACCCATATCTGCGCCCCAGCTTTTTCAGAGCCTGCACGAGGGCCTGATGGTCCTCGTCGCGCAGCCTCATGCCCGTGTGTTCAGACTGCCGGTGAATGTACGTCACTGTTTTCTTAGCTTTCTTGATGGACTCCTCGCCAAAATATGCAGTTAACGTGCGCCGGATAGGCTCCCACCAGTGTCTAGACCCAGGGAGGTCAAACGCAGGCAAAAACTCCGGCTGGCCGCGTTGTATTGAAGCCGCCGCAGCCTCGCGATCGGCGACTACGATGCGTTCAATGAGAAAAGGCACTGGCAGCTTGTAGTAGTCTTCCCAGTCTTCCAAATACATGACAGTGAGCTGAGGGAAAGCAGCCTTCAAAAGGAATGGGTGGAAGCCTGTGTCGACGCGCCGTCGGCGAATCGTGTGGAAGTGGGGTAGCGGATTCGGGTCTGTGAAGACGCGAACTTGAGGAAAGATGAGGCGGTGTGGCGGGGGAAGCGTGGTCCAGCCATTCGAGTCGATGTGAGGATCAAGGGAGCTGTACGCGCGCCACAGAGCGATCAAGGTTGAATTGTCTTGGAGCTTGCGTTAAATCGATTGTTCAACAGCACATGAATCAGCACATACGAGGAGTTGTGTCTGCTGACATCCACGTTACCCCGTGCATGCTATATAACATGTTGAACATCGGCCTCCTGATCTCGAAAATGACTTACACGGCGCCGTAAGTCCCAAGACGCTTCCTTGCGTCTGTTGTCGAGATAAACCGCCAGTCATTCTTACCAGGTCCAACGGCCGCGACTATAGAGGATATTGACGGGAAATCGTCGCGATTATTGGTGACAATATGCACTGTTCCGTTGAAGATGATGACATTGTCCAGAACCGTGTAGCCTGCACACGTATCATGAACCCGGTCAGAAACACAAAGGTCCAAGCAGCACGCACCAGAGACATGTCGGACCAGCGTCGACTGAGGGACATCCTCACCCCACCTCAGAAAGCCATCATTTACCGTCCTTCCACCAAATCTCTCCCCACTCAGCTCCCCGACCTGCTTCCTCCCCAACCACATTGCACCATGCGGTTCGACGGCAAGCTTCTGGGTCCTCTCCGCCCCGTCACCCGCAACCTCGCTTTTGTCCCATCCCCACGGGCCGTAGATCTCGTTCTCCAGCGAGTCCCGCCACCCAGGCGGTCGTCTTCCGTCAGCACTCAGGCCCTTCGCACTCCCAATGCCCAGCGAGCTCAACACAAACCCATGCGCCGTTGCGGGGTCGTACCCAAAGAACTGTATTGAGCTGTCGAGGTTGTACGATAGAAGAAAGACGGAAAGCGCGAATATGAGGAGATAGCATTCTCGTCTATCTGGAGGCGCAGCCCATCGCATTGCGCAAAGAAAGGGAATATGCGACCGCTGCTGGGGTATTGTGGAGGAAGAACGGTGGTGTAGCGGGGATCGGGGATCGGGCTTTTGAATCAAATAGAGCCAAATTTTGCGTTGATATTTCATATTTCGGCAAGTCCGAGTCCCGGTCCGAGTCCCCTTATGGATGAGTCTCCGCGCCTTCTTTCGACGCTGAACCTGTATGAGAAGGCTGCCGCGGAGCAGCGAGAGGCAATGCGCATTGGGATTCTTCCTGCGAGCTTCCCCGCCAATTACTTCTGGTTTTCCCCTGAAGCATGTTTCTCCAGGGCCGAAAACCCCTCATGCCGGTCTCTTGAATCCGCAGCCCGTCGTACCATCGGCGTCCGACTCTCGATATCTTCCTCTCGATCCTGTGGTGATCGATTACCCAAACAAGACATTGGAATCGGTGCCCGCAACTGGTGTCATCAGTGGCCTTACACAATACGAGCGCGACAACCGACGCGAAAAGGAAAAGGATGCCTGATACTGCGACAGGTATTTTGACGGCCATGAAGTTGTTGTGCTCTCCCCACTCGACGATGTGCTGGCCAGGCTGGGCACGTCAGCGCTGGTCGACAAGCTCGCAGAGCTCACGGAAGTAGCGCGCACCCAACTCAACGCCACAATCAAGGACGCCGTACTTGCGAACCTCATCAAGGAGTCCATACCATCGTCCAAGCCAGCCGACCGTGTTATAGATGATCGTTACTGGCTTTCTCGGCTGGAAGGCGTTTGTTTTTCCTTGGACAATATATCTTGCACGCCGCTGACATGGATGAACCTGCGCAGGGGCTGCGGTGAAACCTGCAGCAGGCTGCTCTCCACTTGCGGCTGACTACTTCCCTATCCCCGCTGAGCCGCTGCCTGCTCAAGAGCAGCGCGGCTACAACAAGATATGGAAATGCGACGCCTGCCTTCGCCCTTCCGCAGCAAAGCTTGCAACTATCTCCAACATCTTCATCAACGTTGAGTTCACCGAAGCCGATGCACCGAATGTTGCCTATAACCCTCTTATTGGTCCGAGCGACCGCATAGCCAAATACCAGCAGGCTATCGTCAATGCGGACGACCTTCTAACATTCCAGCCAACACGGCTCTTTGGTCTTTCCACGGAAAAGGCGAGAATACAGCTCTCTTTGTCTCCGTTCTCAGCCAGGAGCGCGTTGAGTTTGCCGTCCTTGACCATTGCTTTCATTCGGACACTTTCGTCACCGTCTCGGCTCTCTTGCACCTCTTCCGCATTGCCTCGTTACATAAAGTTGGCTTTAATCCTCTCTTCACCTATAATTTTTCCTCTCCTCCCCCCGACTTCTCTGCTGGCGACGCTGTACCTGCTTCTGTTGTGCTTCATGGTGCTCCGCCTCAACGGGAAGCGCTTGCCACACCTGCGTTCCACACCTTTTGGACGCACGACACTTGCGCTTGAAGGTGAGCTCGAGGAACAGCCTTGGGCCAGCAAGGGCCCAACACCCACTGTTGTCAATGTTTGCTTTATTGCTCGGCCCTGGCAGGAAAAAATTGTCGTCGATGCTCTGCACACAGCCGACCTCGAGACTAGTCCCACCTACGCCCCAAAGCTCCTCGCGGCATTTGCTGCGCATAGCACACCTCTTGTTGGCATGCCAAACGCTTCCAAGGTCTTGCAGGCAGGAGACCAATTGGAAAGTGCTCTCGACGATCCCCCCACTCGGGTCCCTCACCACCATGAGGTCATGGCCTTTGCCTCGCCGCACAATGCACGCCCGCTCAAGGATCTTGAGGAGCACATAGACAGCAGACTCGATGTCATCGTGTGGTAGCGGAGCATCGCCTTCGAGGCTCCTCACTGACATTGTGTCCAACGTGTCGGTGTGGGTACCTTCCCCCACAGCTGAGAACGGAATGTATTGGCCGATTTCCCAGTCGATCAAGAGAAGCTGATTTTCGGCGACAAGGATGCTGTTCGCTGAAATGTCACGATGAAGAACGCGACGGCGGAAGGCATCGAAAATTGCTTGGAAAAGCTGCTCTGCAGCGGCAAGGAACACGGCTGCTGAGGAAACATCCTCACTCAGTCATTTGTGCCCCCTTCAGACCAGCATCGCAGATAGGCAAAGATTCTCAGTGTCTACCACTGGGATACCGCGGAAGCCTCAGATCCGTGGTCACTTGCAACCCTTCGTATGGCCTTGTGGAGTACACGTAACATGTGGGGTGCAACGATCCCCGAGATCCTAAAAAATTTCGATTGGCTGGACATGTGGCTCGTGCCCAGCTTGTCGATTCGCTCACCTCCCTCCCTTCCTTCCCAGTTAGAGTATCTTGTGGAAAAGGCAGTTGCCGCTGTGCACTCTGTTGATGTGAGTAGTCTGTAGAGGGAACTGAATGAGAAGATTGATGAAGAGGGCCGAATGACTCGGATGTGCGGTGCATGAAATAGGAGCGGCATGAGCGGGCGAAAGAGCAGTAAGAGGAAGAGACAGAAGTCGGCGGATGTTGTGTACGTTGTTGTTACTACTTCATAAAGGTTCAAGCTGGTCTGAAAGACGCCGACGGCATGTATGATTTCATGACTGGCCAGTCAGCTTTTAACGTTTGTTCAAGAAGGGAGCTGGCCGTAGATGGAATGTCACCCAAGGATTGGCGTCAAACGAGATGCATAATCCTGTCATATACACCACACTCATCCATTACAAGACACCCGGCTCCTCCGCAATTATGCTATGGGTCAAACGGTCTCGTCAGCTGCCACGATCACCTACACGACAAGGCTCGGCACGTCACAGAAGCTCTGACCACTGCCAGCATCTAGTCACCCGAGGGTACGTTAGATGCAGGAGGAGCCAAGTTTCGTACCTCGCAGGTTTCAACTGAGATTTGAAGCGAAACCAGCCCGGATATTTGAATTTCGTCTGTCCAGTGGCCACGTTCAGGTGTCTTACTTGTGGCACTTTGGCTGCGGGGGTAGAGACCAGAGACAGAGCGCGTGGAAGAAGGCAGTAGATGAGCCTAGAGAGGGCGCGCTCGGCGCGCGGTATACTGATAGACGTAGAGCAGCAAAGACGCGGTTGCTGAGCCCTAACGCAGTAACAGGACTTAGTAGTAGAGAGCCGCGGTGTATATGATACCACAAAGAGTGCAACGACTACGAAAGCCGATTCTTCATTAACATTGGTCCACGAACTAGTACGTCGGCCATGCATTCAGAGGGCAGTTTTTCCATAGCAGACCTCGTGGAACGTTGGAATGGTCATGCAGGATGAGATCTATACCGCGCTAGTCCAGTGGCCGATGCAATTGCAAGGGTTAATCCGGTGAGAGAAAGTCGTGAAAAAGACCCCGAATGAGTGTAAGGTGCAGTGACCGTCCCCTAAGTATCCTTTGCTTAGATCATAGATGAGATCATGGCAGGCGACTGGTTGTGGCACTCCCCAAGGTTGTTTCATTGTTATTCCGCTAGTGGTCTCCTGGGTAGTCAAAAAGCTGCTGGTCGCCAGCGAAGCCAATTCAGGTATCTGCACATGGAATGGCCACTGCATACGCGATCTGCCAAACAAAACGCGTCGCAGTTGCGTGGTGGCGGTCGCGTCAAGCCTGGATTGTATTTGGTCTTGCTGTGCAGCGACGTGTCTTTATTTGCTCGTGTGTTCTCAGGACGTGGCCAGAATTCTGACCTGTAATCTTTCACCCGTTCTATCTTAATGGCCTCCCCCGCCACACAATTACCCCCCGGCTGGGCTGCTGAATGGTGTGTAAACAGGATATGTGATAATTTTACGCCTAATATCGATTGCAGGGACGCAAGTCACCAACGTTACCTTTTCATTGGTCAGTTTGATACAGTAATGCCGATTCCCTTAAGCTAACTTGCACCAGAAACTGCGTCTGGACATACGCAGTGGGAGGTTCCTCAAGCAGGCCCTGTTGCTCCTGATCACCAACCAGAAGCCCCATCACAGCCAGTTCACCACACAAAACGGCGACAGTATGCGGCTGGTCAAACCCAGGCATACTATGGTGACGGGCTCCAAGCTCCCGACCCTAATTTCGGCGGACTCCAGCAGCAGCAACAGGCGTCAGGTGGTCAGCTCTTCACTCCCGGCCTAGTGGGCGAGCAGCAGTTCCAGGCCCAGCAAGGCCAACCTCCGGCACCAGTTGGTCAACCCGCGTACTATCAACCGGGTCAAGATCCCGCGTACGGTGGTGCCCCGGCCTATGGAGGACAGCCCCAGCCCGGATACGCACAGGCACCCGTCGATGCACTCGCCGGTCAATTCGGTCAGCTGGGTGTCGGCGGCCAGAAACAGTTCCAACTTTACACCACCAATCTGCTCACCTCGCCTCCGGAACCGCATGAACTCTACCGCCCACCGCCTGAGATAAGGCTCCCGCCGAACTCGTCCCTATCGCCTTCACCATTCGCGAACGCCGATCCCTCGTACAAGCGCTCCACCCTCAACGCGATCCCGACCACGTCATCACTCTTGAACAAGGCGAAGCTTCCTCTGGCACTCGTTATTACGCCGTACCGATCACTCAGGGAAGGCGAGGAGCCCGTGCCTTTGGTTACTGACACCGTTATCGCGCGTTGTCGGCGGTGCAGGACGTACATCAACCCCTACGTCCAGTTTATCGACGGTGGTAACCGGTAAGAACGCTGCTTATTTCTCGTAAGATCATTCAGCTCACTGCACAATAGCTGGCGGTGCTGCATGTGTAACATGTCCAATGAGGTGCCTCAGCTCTTTGATTGGGATCAAGTTCGCAACCAGCCTGGAGATCGCTGGGCACGCGCTGAGCTTAATCACTCCGTTATTGAATTCGTCGCGCCCACGGAGTACATGGTCCGCCCTCCCCAGCCCGCCGTTTACGTGTTTTTGATCGATGTCAGTCATTCGGCTGTTCAATCTGGTGAGATGCGTCGGTGCATGGTACTAGGATTTTTCTGACAATGACTAGGTATGGTCGCCACCGCCACTCGAACGATTCTTGAGAACTTGGACCGCATTCCTGACGAAGATGAGAGAACGAAGGTCGCGATCATTGCCTACGACGTCTCCCTATACTTCTTCTCTTTGCCTGTATGTCGCCCCTTCATATCTCCTCTGATTCCATTCATGAATATGTCCCTAGCCTGGGAGCACCGACCCCACGATGCTAGTGGTGTCTGACATCGAAGACGTTTTCCTTCCGAAACCCACAGATCTCCTCGTCAATCTTGCTGAAGCGCGTGGAGCCCTCGAGTCACTTCTTGGAAGGGTCAACGATATGTTCCAGGATAACAGCATTGTCGGGAGCGCACTGGGGCCTGCCTTGCAAGCTGGCTTCAAATTGATGGTACTTTCTCCTCTAAAAATCTCAAGGCACCGACGTCTGACTGTGTTCTCAGGCTCCCATTGGAGGCAAGATCCTTGTCCTCTCCTCTTCCCTGCCCACCGTTGGAGCTGGCGCCTTGAAAAACAGAGAAGATGCCAAGGTCCTTGGAACGGCGAAGGTTGGTTGTCTCGTACTTTCAACTATCGTAAGGACAGACCCTCACTGTGTCTTGCATAGGAATCGGGTCTCCTCCAAGCAGCGTCACCTTTCTACAAAACGTTCGCTATCGAGTGCTCAAGAGCACACGTCTCGGTCGATATGTTCCTATTCAGTGCGGGATACACCGATGTTGCGAGTCTTGGTAAATGGCTGCTTCCGTGTAATTCAAGTACGACTGTCCTGACTATTTCTAGCGTGCCTTCCCCATTACACGTCCGGTCAGACATACTACTACCCGGCGTTCAATGCTGCCAGGTCGGAGGATGCGCTCAAGTTTGCCCACGAGTTCGGAGAGGTGTTGGCGATGCCGATCATGTTGGAAGCGGTGATGCGTGTTCGTGCCTCACGCGGTGCGTTGCTTCTGTCCACGGATCCTAGGCTGTGACACTGACCACTGGATTTTCCAGGACTGCGGATGGCATCATTCCATGGCAACTTCTTTGTGCGCTCGACAGATCTTCTCGCCATGCCCGCCGTCCCCCAAGATCAGTCCTACGCCATCGAAATCCAGATCGAGGAGAATATCACCTCGCCGTTTGTTGTATTCCAAACTGCGGTCCTCCACACCACATGCTATGGTTAGTCCATGATCTGTCCATTTTCGGGATATTTTACTAAATTTTTATCAGGTGAACGCCGTATTCGAGTAATCACGCTCGCCCTTCCCACCACCTCCAACGTCTCGGAAGTCTTCGCTTCCGCAGATCAGGTCGCCATCGGCACTCTGCTGGCGAACAAGGCCGTCGAACGCTCCTTGACGCACAAGCTGGAAGACAGCAGGGACTATGTCTTCCAGAAACTCGTCGAGATCCTTGTCTCGTATAAGGCAAACCTCACTTCCGGCGGTGCAGGTGCGAGCGCCCAATTGGCGATCTCCGAGAACTTGAAGATGTTGCCCGTCTTGGTCCTCGGCTTGTTGAAGAACGTGAGTTGGGCGCAACTTTGCTTTGGCAGTTATGGTTATAATGACTAATGCCTCTTATCTCTAGGTTGGTATCCGCCAAAGTGCTCAGATCCCGCCCGATATCAGGGCCTACTCCCAGTGCCTGTTGACCTCGTTGCCCTCCGAGCTGCTCATTCCGTACATCTATCCTACATTCTATTCCTTGCACAACATGCCGCCAGAGGTCCGCCGAATCTCTTTCCGGTTGACATGTCTGATAACTGATGACATTGGTAAAATAGGCTGGAACCGTCGGAGAAGAGGGCTTCATCCTACCCCCTGCTCTTCCCCTCACGTCCGAGCGATTAGAGAGGCATGGTTTGTTCCTCATCGAGGATGGCCAGACGATATTCTTGTATGTTGGCCGGGATGCCGTCCCGCAACTCATCTTGGACGTCTTCAACCTTCCCAGTTACGACGTTCTCCGCGGCGGAAAGGTCGGTGTCTCCATAAATCATTATCCACACTGAACTTACACACGTTTTCATCCTCTAACAGACCACTCTTCCCGTGCTCGAGAATCCCTTCTCCGAGCGCGTCAATGCCATCATCCAGAAGACCCGCGAGAAGCGCCGTGGCGTGTACTCCCCCCACCTCTACGTGGTCAAGGACGACGGCGAGCCACCGTTGCGCCTATGGGCACTCTCGGCGCTCATCCAGGATCGGGCGGATGTTCTCCCCAGCTACCAGCAGTTCGTCTCGTCCTTGAAGGACAAGGTGAATGGCATTGGTGGAGGGTACTAGACCATGCTGCGTTGCGTGTATCCTAAAAAGGCGGTTGGGTGGTGTAGATTATCCATTGCTGGTTTCACAAAGATTTAGGGCCGAAATACATACCATTCCTTCTTTATTTCTGTGTCGCTTTGTAAAATCCATATTGTTCTCAATATTCAATAAGCCATGCGGTCGAGTGACGTCGTCTCTCGTAAGTTCACCTGCAAACGACATACTTCAAAGTTGACGTGTGGCGCTGCATACACAGCAAGGAAGAATGACCTGTACGTTTCAAGCAATACTCTGGCCTTTACTACTACCATTCTATCATATGACTAGATCTTCCCACCAAAGGTAGTCGTTTCCAAAGTGCCAGCCGCTAGTCGCCGATATCGTCATTACGATTGCTATTGCACTGATACCAGAAGGACACAAATAATATTCGAGCAAAGTGTCAAGCTCTGTTTAATTACTTTGTTGAGTTGGAGGTAATCGACGGGGACCCCCTTGCGCTTGTAATACGTGAATGACACAAGTCTGCAGCTGGGGAGAAAGCTCCTAGTCGATGCCTCGCAGAATTGCGGGTAGCTTTTTCGGCCTGAACCATAAAAATCGAGAAGTTGAGGTCGAACTTGGCTCGGGTGGGTCTTTTGACAGCCGTGGTCCCCACGATGGCGCGAAATTTGGGGCACAGAACCGAGAGAGGCGGGAGAATATGGGGCTTGGATTGAGTCTGAGATGAGATGGCTACAAAAGGCGTCAAAGCCGCGAAATATGGTAACTCGTTCCCACGCACTACTCGGTTGATCGAGTACCCAAGCCGAACGATTTTCCAGTTGCAACTTATACATTGACTGTATAAGTTTACTATAAGGACCCATCGGCCCCTCCCCTCCCTCTCTGGTCGGGATTGTACATACACTAGACATGTCCGCATCTCTTCTCCGACGTTTCTCTGGAGCTACATTTAAGCATACTCAACGGCAGAAGGCTGCACAACGTCGACTACTATCGACACCACCACATGCCACACCAAAAGCCTGGAGGCCTTTGGCCACGGCATCTGCTGTCGCGGCATTCTCTGCAGCGGCTTACACTCTCGGATCCATATACCCCCCTTCAGCGTTGACAATACTATTTCCCAGAACTGCACCGGCTCCATTGGACCCAACCACCCCGGAGGCTAGAGCGTACACAGATGCTCTAGAACAATCCCTTCAAACCCTACCTCTCCTGGAAAGCCTTCGCGAAAGGGCTGATGCCGATGACTGGTATGAGGTGCGACCATACACGAATTTCCCGGAGGAGCGGAGGGTGAATAGTTTGACGTCGGGGTCTCTCAGGGGACCGGGCAAGCTGGCATTGTTCCCCCTTGTACGAGCGAAGAAGGACGAGAGCGAGAGCTACGTATTCACCCACGTGGGCCGAGGGCTCTGCGGACACGACGGTATCATTCATGGAGGACTTTTGGCGACATTGCTCGACGAGACTTTAGCTAGAACTGTAAGTACCCCTGCGGTCACACTTTCCCCGTCCCCTCACGTAAATCTATTGACGACAGGCCATCGCAAACCTGCCTGATAA
>JABCKV010000259.1:1616-22666 GCA_018282005.1 Asterophora parasitica
GCGAGAAAAGGTGCAGATGACACCCTCTGCCAGAACATCACGAGTTTGAGTTCCACGTATGTACGCTGCAGTCGCGCTAGATGGATTTACGGACGTTGGTCATCGGTTCGTCAAATCTCCCTCAAGTACCACAGCGTGGAAGAGGCGACTCGCGCGTGACCAGAAGAAGGACCCAGTAGCATAGACTAAAAGACCAGAACATACTCAGCGATCAGCACGATGTGTCACTGGATGTCGGTTCAATGTCGGTCGGAGTTACCGGCATCGATGACAGTCTCGACTCGGTTCCAGCGCTGAATAAAGTTGAGGTGGAAGCTTCAGAGAGGATCTGTCACGAGCGATCCACTCGTGGAGACGATCAGCGAGATCACTGGGATTCGGAAAAAACGCGGTTTAAGGAAGTCATGTGCCGAGGCGAGGCGGGCCGGCGATGGGAGCGAAGACGGCCAGTGGAGGAGACGGAAGTGGAATGCGCCATAAAGATTAGCCCAAAGCGCGTCGGAAACGCACTGTGGGTAATAATTCCAGGGATTGATTCGTCGGTTGGCTGGGTGGGAGTGGAAGGAGAGAAGATATATATCAGAGAGAAGACTCTTACGGCGACTTTGGATTACCACCGTGCGATGAGGAAGTAAGGTGGCATGAACACGAAGTGAGAGAAATGGGAGAGAAAAAAGGTTGAATCGTATCAGTGTAACAGATGCAGGGTGTGAGGTTCCGCCTGAGCTGCAGGAAAGTGCGCAAAGGGTAAACTTGGATATGCAGTACGAGGTGCGGCCCGATTGCATTGAACTAGAGTTTCGCCAAGCTGCCGGCGAGAAGGAAGGACCATAAAAATGAGAACGAAGCCGACACAAATGGAAGGCGAGGAACGGACAAGGAATCGAAGAAGCGGAGCTGAGCGTTCAGCCTGAGTCACGCAGCCTCGGTCGGATAACGGGTCGAACAAGACTAGCACTCAAGGGAGAGAGAGCGGCCCGGTGCGCTTGAAATAACGTTACGAGTCTCGGACCATGGCATCGTCAGAAGACCAAAAGATCGACGAAGGGGGAACGACCACGATCAAATTCGGTGTGTGCCAAATTTGGTTGAGAAGAGAGAAAGCGACAGAGGGTGTAAGTATGTCGACGTTGGGCGTACTGCTGTCGAATAGGTAACCTGATCATGAAGCTTTGAAGGGTGCAACATTCGGCGTTCGCGGGTTCGGAATGCGGGATATGGAAGACGCGCGCCACACCTGCCATGCCCAGGAGCAACCAATTGGCAATACATAATCGATCGAATTGCGCCATTACCATGCGGCCGGGTTACTCGCAGATGAAAAACCGTCTCCAACGCCGGCACCGGTGTAGATGACGGCTACGGTGCGTCGTCTGGACGTGATCTGCCGCCTCGAGCTCGCTCGAAGGTGCAATTGCTGGTAGCCGCTACGCGGGATCGATCCAGTGTCCAGGCGACGTAGAGGGAAGGTTTCTTTGACATCCTGGCTCCTCTGTCATCTTCACTACTGCTTACATCGCATCGTATTGTGTCGGTCCTGGAGGTATTGCATGTAGTACGTAGGTATGTGACGATGCGGAAATTACGATGAAACGCACTCAGGGGTCCATAAGTTCGAGGATACGGGCGGCGTCGCGACAGGACGAATTTTCAACAATTTGCAGAAGCTATAGCAATGGTGGACCCTCGGTCCCGTCCCGAGGGCGTGTCTTTCGTAGTACTAGTTTGCTGAGAGATGCGAGCCTGTTGAGTGGCTGGTAAAGAGCCCGAAATGAGGAATGCGCGAGCCTTGAGCTTGAGGGATATCAATTTGAATATTACGCACCTCAGTCGTTATTATACTTAGGGGTATTCCGTAGTTCAGTTGAACATCAATAGTTGGGCCCGATGGAATGAACGGAATGGCACTGCGACGGATTCGTGGCAAGGAGGACCTTCGCCTTTGCCAATGCCCCACTCCTTCAGTGCCCTCGGGTGATATTGGAATTGGAGTTGCGATTGGTGGACTCCTTGGGGTAGGTGGGATGTAAGTAAGACACGGATCAAGGTCAGCAGCTGAGGTGATCGATTTTCGATTTTCGGTTTTCCAGAGGAGAGGAATCATCCGATTTTGGGTGTGTAATACGGGTACCTGTGCTCCAAATGCTCCAAGCTCCACGGGCTCCTGAATGGTCGATGAAATAAGGATTTTGGTGACCTCCGGAGCTCTGGAGTCTGGCAGTCCTGCGTAGTCACGAACGCAAAACCTTTACACCGAGCACCCTCGGCAAACCATGGTTATAAAAAGACGCGATATTTGAGCGTAGAATCGCGATCGGCGTAATGTTGCGCATGGAGATACGTGTCTGGATACCGGAAGGCCGGACTAGTCACGAATCACGATCGACGGGCGGGCGGGTGATGTGCTCACTTCCCAGAGGAGAAAAATCGGGCAACGGCGGGCCACGTTTTCTGTATCCGCGTACATATCTGGTCTTTTTCAAATTTCGCACGGGGATGCGGCCCTGGATGATGCCACCTCTGATCGACTTGGACGTCGTCAAACGTACAGGACACCGTTGACCGACACTCTTGTTTCTGAGGCTCTCTCTCTTCAAGGCAACCTTGAACCTAACGATCAATCCGGGTTATCTCTTCGCTTGCTTGCTTTTGACTCTGTTTTTCCGCCTCGATTGCGAACTTTTGACCTAGGCTTGGAGTCGTATTCAAATTTTGAGATGATACATGATACAACAAATCACGAATCATCATGATTTGTTGGAGGTGGGAGTTTGGCGCTGGGACGTATTTAGACCATCCTTAGGCTTGGCGGTGGAGATGCTTGGCGCTGAAATTCAACTACAGATACTCCTTACGACCATCTACATAGCCAAATCCAATAATCCAATCGCAAGGTAACGTTGTTGAACGTTCAAGGAAGCTGAAGGTCCCCGGCATATATTTGCACGTTTGTATGTACTACAGTCGCAGACGACAAAAATTTCGAAAAGTAATCGTCAACAAGTTGATCACCTTGGCCAAACCCCGGTACCAAATTCGTGTCTGGGACTCTTCCTGACACTTCGCGATGCTCCTTTTGCTTCTGTACATCCATGCAGCGGCACTTCCCTTCAAATCAAGGAGTGACTGGATTACACACACCAAAACCCACTAGATTTTTCAAGAGTCGCCTTAAATAAACATTGCATTCTGGTTGCTTCTTATTGCATCGCGCGTACATACCAAAAGTAAATGGCTTCAAATCTGCTTGGGCATACTGATTTTCCCTCCAATAAATTCCCCTTGAAACCATATGAGTTGATTTTCACGAGCCGATGGTTGGGTATTTGACCCTCAACATAAGTATTATTGGCCAACCCCGAAAAAATCGCAAAAAATATTAATCCGTATGTGCCCCCGAAATGGTTTCTAGCACGACTCAAGCATTTCCCATGGTGTTTTGGTCGAGTTTGATTGTCCGCGACTGTATGCATTGTAAATTGGTGAGTAATGAGGTTATTCCGGAATTGAGGCTATCGCGCGTATAATAGTGCTGATTTTCTTTCCTTTCCTTTGATAGTAGGGACTCGGGGCCCGGAGACAGGGGGTAGTGTATATAAGCTATACCGTTCCGCGCTGGGTAAGCACTTGGATATCCTCGCAATGACTCTTCATTGGATGGATTTTGCGGATTCCGCGATTATCCGTTCTGCCTGCATTCTCACTCGTTGTACACAGATGACGACAAGTGATGACTCGCAATGGCGTCCAATGCTGTCCAATGCCACTGGCGACGCGGGCGATTGCACATGATATACATCTCGGGATGTCGACAACCGCCTCCGCGTTGCCCGAATTGTCCGTTGCTCGTTGATCTCCCCGTGCCCGTAACTTATCTTTGGCGTTAACGTCGATCTGCCATGATTGTGAATGTGGGCTTGTCAACAGTCGTCCGTGTCTAATCTTTGCTTGCCAGGATTCAGGATTCTGGACTCTGCCGAAAGTACTTGGGGCTTCGCATTGTCTGTGTCTGTGTCTGTGTCCGTGTCCAAGCTGTCTTTGGGCACTATCTAGTATTTTATCTTTGGTTATGGGCTTGAAAGTTGACGGAATATGTGACTTGGGGCTTCCAAGAAATTATCAGGATCCCTCCAAGGAAGCTTCGCTGCACTGCCTCTACCATTTTTGCCTCCGCGTCACGGTTATCTATATTTCTTTATCTAAGCTATCCAACTTGTCTTTGGGCTTGTCGTCATCATCCTCGATGTACTGCCCTGCGTCTCCGAGACCTGAGTCGGTTACCCCGACGCGTATTGAACTTGTACTATCGTCCCGGTCTACCTATCTATAGAGGCGCTGCATATCTAGATCTATTTCATATCGACTAGGTCTCGGTGGTGATGATGATGATTTTCAAATTGGTTGAGCTTTTCTCGTAGAATCCACGCTCCTGCCAGGATCCTTCGTATCTCGCGAGTCAAGAAGTGCTATGTGGCGTCCTACAATCCTGAGTCCAAGTATGTGTGTAGATATAACCTATTCCTCGGTGATCAGACCGCCTCACGTTTCACGTTTGGTCCGTCCATCCCTAGGCCTTATCACACTCGGTTCTTATTCTTGTTCTTATCTGGGCCCCAGACCCCAGTTGTTTGTTCTTTTCTTTTTTCATTCAACGTGCTATTTTGGCTATGGTACCCGTACAAGTCCTGGGACTCAGGAAAGGACCCATTCAAATTGCATATGACTAGTACTACTCCTATACTACTGTGTCTGTGCGCACCGTGCACTGTGGACTTTCCAGCTTAGCATCCGTGTCTTTGGAGGACCAGTACTGCTTCAAGTTGTCGATCGATCTTGGCACGTACCTGCATGTGTCTTTGGGCTTGGGCTTTTGTGATAATTTGCAACCTATAACCAATTCTCAGAGAGCTTCGCTTGGTCTGTGCGTACCCTTGTCCGTGTACTCTCTTTGGGCGCCACTGTATCCTCGTCGTTATCTTTCAAGACGATCTGGGTCTTCGCCAGGCACAGCACACATAAATGGCCTGAGAAGCAGAACTCAAACTTGAATACATAGATAATTCGAATTCGAATTCGCGTCTCCACTGGCGCTATATTACTGTAAATCCAATCTCGCCTCCGAGTCGGCAATTGCAACCAACTTGAGCTTCGAATTCTTCGGCTCGGACTCTCCGGTGCCTTGGCCATTTCTTTGATCAACCCTCAGACGCCCGGCCCCCATTTATCGAGCCATTTATTCAGTGCGCGACACCGATTCCAGAGGAGCTAGCAGTGAAGTATCTTATCGCGCCTCCATCCAATTTATCCATCAACGTCTCACTTAGCCCCCCTCGTTATCACTTGCTTCATCCCTCATCCCTCATTTTTTATCTATCCACTACTAGAGATAGATATAGATGCGCCGTGCAAAGGGCTAGGTTCTAGCCACAGACCACATCCACATCTGTGCATTTAATTAATTGATACATATGTGGGTGCGTACTACTACTACTAAAACCATTTATACATACAGTATACTTTGTTTCGGTAGATCTACTTCAACGAACGTTTACAGATATATGAGTCAACGTGCGCGTCAAGCGTAGTACAGCATCCAAGCCTTATACATTTATTTCTATTCATATGATGCGTACGCCACTCCTGCGCCGGTGAGCTCATCCGGATTATTTTTACTTACTTACGCCCCAGTTGTCTGGCCTCACGTCGAATACCACTCGTCCAATTTCTTCCCGTATCTTATCTCACTCATTTAGCGTCTCTAGTAGTAGATCTTCCTTTGAATTCATTCATCCCGTATTCCGCATTGGGCCTCACTCATTTTTTTTTTCATCCCTTATCCCCTATCCCCCCCACCTAGCCCACAGAACGCAGAGCTTCTTCGACCCGGAAGGAAGCCAGTACTTGGCAAGATTGCAACAATAGACGGTGTCATTCATATTGAGAGACATAGAGATAGAGATAGAGTATGAGAGGGAGATAGGATATAGAGATAGATGCGCCGCGCTAAGTGCTAGGTCCTACCGTCCTAGATATCCATCCACGTGCGTCTTTCTGTCTTCTGGCGTTCGACGCGTACGCGCGCGTGGATCCAAGCTTGGCTAACACTTACTACACTGTATATTTGCAGAAACTGCCACCGCTGTCGGTGAACGAGCTAACTGTGCGTGCAGCGTGCGAGCTGGTTATATACATAGATAGATGTACAGTCCCGTGAACACTCGGCGCTCATCTATAGTTAGTGATTGCAAGTACATATACTTACTGTACTGGGTCGGTCAGTCCGCGTTCGCGTCGGCCTGAGATTAATCGAGTTGGCAGAAAGTAGAAATGCGGGGCCTGTATACGCGACGAGTAAAGTGGTAGAACCTCGGGGAGGGCTAACGCCGCCGGACACGCGTCTCGCTACGCCTGTGGCACTGGCAGCTGATCCGGGAGGTGCAGGCAGCAGCAGGAGTGCGAGTGGGAGATATTTAATGTGACTGGCTCGAGGCGGCGGGGGTATTATAGGTCAAGAGAGGCGGTGAGGAGAACGTTGTTCTGTTCGTACATAGCCCTGCCCTGAGCTCGAGGCAACGGTAGCACTGAGGAGTAGATGGGACCCAGGGAGATGGTTATAGTATCTGATGGCAAGGGTTGCAGTGTTTGCCTGGACGACATGATGCAGTTTAGATTGGCGTCAGTTTAGGTGGTGAGTGCGAGTATGGGCGGGGGCTGTAGGGACGTCAAGGGCTCGAGTGGGGCGTCAAGTGACTTGGGACGTCGACTTCGGTGGGATGTCGGTGGGGAGTACCCGGCGCCGGGAGTACGGGACGAATGGGGTAGTTATGGAGATGGGCCGGGCGATGGGTGTCGGGGACGGCCGAGATGCAGGGGCTGGTACCCGATCTGGGAAAGGTCGCGTGAGATGGGAGTGTATTTGTGTGTGTATGTGGGTTGATGGGAATGTGCCTGGGTCGGCTATAGATATGAGCTGGGGCGAGCTTGGTGTTTTGCAACCCATGGCCCTCTGATTGCGCCCATCCCGCCGTCGTTCCTCTCCTCCTGCCCGCCCTAGCCCCCGCCGCAAGAACACCGCCTGGAGTGGGTGCAGAGTAATATAGTTGTGTAGTTATTTACTCATCTCTGCACAGATCTCGCGACTCTTGCTGGCCTCATTCTACCCGACACCATCGCTTGAGCCCTGCTCGCGAAACCAACACTTTTTGCAACCCACTCCTCCCCGCATTCAAGGCAAATTGGGCATCCGCTGAGCAATCGCGTACCCACTTAACAATCACACTGCCACCCGTCTCAATGGCCATTATGACTCTTCCCGTCGCACTCCCGTCCACTCCTTCGTCGCTCGACTCTCCCGTCTCCGACCACGACACCACCACCAACACAAAGTCTGCTGCTTCTCCAAATCTGAACAACCCGCCCCGTACACCGGTCTCTCCGACCATGTCGGCCCAGAATATTCCGGCCACACAGCTTGCGTCCCCGCAGCCCACCAAGCGCAAGCCCAGCCGCCGCGCAAATACGGCTGAGCGCCGTGCCACCCACAACGCAGTCGAGCGCCAACGCCGCGAGACACTCAACGGCCGTTTCCTCGTAAGTCACCCCATCTATCATTTTTCCTATCCCTTACTAATACCACCTTACCTTACTTCCTTTCCAGGATCTCGCCGCGCTCCTCCCGAACCTCTCGCAAATCCGCCGTCCCTCCAAGTCCTCCATCGTCAACTCCTCCATCGCACACATCCACGCCTCCAGGCGGCACCGCATGCTCGCCTCCCGCGAGCTCCGGCTCCTCAAGATCGAAGCCGACGCACTCCGCCGCGAGCTCAACGAGTGGCGCGAGCGCACCGGCATCCAGCGTATCGAAGAACCTATCCGCGGCGACGGCTTCGCTATGGTCATCGGCGGCGAGCTCGAAGTCATCGTCGGTGTGCCAGGCGCTGAGGACGGCGACGACGACGACGACGCTATGGACTCTAACAACAACAATAACGGCAACGTAGGCTACGGAGGGTACGTCGGCGGCGACGGTGTCCTTCCTGAGGACGAGTTCGGCATGGACGTACTGGATGCGTCCAACTCCTCGCCGACTGCCCCGCCTGCGGGTCTCGACGACCCCCGTATGCTTGCCATGCTCAAGACACACCACGCAGGCAGCAACCCATTCGCACATAGTATGCCCCCGCCCACGCCGACCGCCGGGGTCCCGCGCCCCGGCTCCATGGGCGGGGGACCGACGAACGTCCCGGCGTCTGTGGCAGCGACGTTTGAGATGTTCGACCAACACGGCGCCGATTACGGTTCGAATAATGTACACCCGCACCACCCTTCCCACCCCCACCCCCACGCTCAGAACCACACTGGACACCCGGGACACCAGACCCCAACGACGCTCCACATGCTCCAACAACAACACGCGTACATCCAGCAGCAGCGCGAGCACGAGCACCAACGGCAGCTCCTCCTTCTTGAACGTGAGAGGGAGCGCGACCGCGACCGAGCTCGCTACCACCAGCAGCACCAGGAGCAGTGGGGGTTGTACCCTACCCATCCTTCCTCTGTGCCTCCCCCACATAGGATCCAGGTGCAGCCCCAGAGGAGCCTTTTCACACCCCCGGCGACGTCCCATGGGCTGCCGACGCCGTCTCCCACTTCGGCGGCGTCTTCGTACCCACCTAGAGGCTCCCAGGGCTCCCTTGCGAATGAGGGAGCGCCGAGCCCGGTGAGCTCGGTTGGGGAGGAGGCGCCGATTCATCATCATTTGCTCCAACGCGAGCGGGAACGTGAGCGTGAGAGGGAGAGGGAGCGCGAAAGGGAACGCGAACGTGAGAGGGAAAGAGAGAGGGACAGGGAGCGTGAGAGGGACAGGGAAATCCAAAGAGAGAGGGAGCAGCGCAGTGGGAGCGTGCATTCGCGGTCCTCCCGGGGAAGCCATTCCCCCGCGTATGAGCTTGGTGTGCAGGAGTATATGGGTATGGGCGTGGGGATGGAGGGGTATGGGATTCCACGTGGCGTCGGTGTGGGAGGGGGCATGATGGGTATGGGCGTTGGCATGGGTGTGGATATGTTGGGCGTTGGGGTTCCTGTGGGCGTTGATCTGAACTGATCGGCCCAAGCCCTTCCAATTTTCGAAGCCTGATATCGATATGCCACCGCCACGTCCTATGCTCATCCCAGTTCTGGTCACTGTCTACTCGTCCCGGTTCAATATGCCAACCCCAGCCCTATGCCCCAGTCCCCTCCTGGTTCTTCGTTCTTATACGGTCCTGCCTCTGCCTCTCTGCGTCGTCTCCTGGTCACATATATGCCCACACCCCACTGTTCTGTGTCTGTGTACTCCAAGCTCTTGCTCATCCCCTCCCCTCCCCATACATTTTGGATATGTTGTTGTTATACCCCCCATCACCGCCCGCCTCCCTCACGCGCTCGTCTCCCACTTCCTAATCATCGCCCCCACCGGCGTCTACCTCCACCATCCTCCGACTCGACTCCGAGTTTCCCACACGTTCCTTACATGCTTTGTCTGTCCCTCTACCCCCCTCCCTCTGTTCTCCGCACGGCGTCTTCCCTTATGTATCTTTAATATATCGTGTATCGTGTGTCGTAATAGCTCCTTACCCTTGCGTACACGGTATACCTTACGGGGGGTAGATTCATCACAGAGGCATAGGAGGTAGAGAAGGAGAAAAGGAAATGTATTCGAATTTGAAGTAGTACTAGTAAGAGTAATTTTGTCTTAAGTTATCTATTGGTATCGATATCTACGTGCGCAAGGGCACCGTGTACACTGTTAAAAATAAAATACAGTAACATAGCTAATTGTTGGACGTCGAGGAATGGGGGGAGTACGCGACGGACGGGCGCCGATGACAATGCAGTACTGATCAAGTATTGATCAATGATTCCTTCCCCCAAGAAACAATTGCGCAATTCGCAATTCGCGATTGGCAATGAATCTGATTCAACGGGTTATGAATCTGTGGAGATACAGACCGCGGCCGGCGTGCACCAGCGCTCACGCAAGACCCGCTGTCCGGGCGTACTTTTACCAGTTCGGCGTGCGCGCCGTGCGGGAGCTTGTAGCGGCTAGTTTGTGTCCCGATGATGACGACACTTCCGCGCTTTTTCCTCCTCCGCTTTTCGAACTTCAAAGATTTCCAGAATCATGAATCGCGCCGTGAAAAGTTTCCAGAATAATTTATGATTACATCACGGATCGAATTGACTTGCGCACATATAACATATATGCCTGATTTGACATTATTTTGCGTCGGTTTTTTTGGGTGTTAACGTTGATCCTTTTCCTCCGCTTTTCGAACTTGCAAGTTTTCTAGAATCCGGAATCCCGCGTTGGACAGTGCCCGCAGAATACACGGATCGAATTTATATTTTTATATTGACTTGCGCGCTAGGCCTGATTTGACATTATCCAAGTCTTGCATCGATCGGTTTTTTGAACTTGGATTGCAATTGGAGGAGGAGGAGATCCAGTGTGCAGCGGAGGTCACCGGTACCAGTGCACCGCCATGATCATGCGTCTATTTCCCTCGAGCTCTTTCCTGGCCAGCTGATACAACGGTACCACACGTCGACGTCGTTTCCGGCGAACTCTATGTTGTGGCATATGTGCAGACTCAGTGCCAGTGGGATCAGCTGCAGTGTCGAAGGATCCAGCAGCTCCAGGACTTGCATCCGAGTCGTGGACGCAGACTCGACGCGTCCCCTGGCCCCTGGAGGAATTTTAAATACCGAGCTCGCAATTGCAGTTCGCTCAGCTGAACTCTGGAACTCTGGTGCCCGCCTCTGCCAGTGCCTCTGCAGACGAATTCAAATTGTTCACGGACGATCTTCAAGGAACTTGGAAACCTACCTTCACTGCGTATTCGCGTGCTAGCTTCCCGCCGGCCGGTACTTACTTTCAGGCTGCACTCGGGTCCAGAAGTCGAGGTCACGGCGAATATTCTCGCTCAGCTGTGTGGGGGCCCACCTCCGACATATGGGTCCGTTATGATTTGATACGCCTCGGACACGACTCGGAGATTTATCCCGATGTCAGTTCGGGTGGGTGTTGAGTTGGTAATAGGGGAATGCGGGGATGCGGGGAAGGCACGGTTCCTGCGGCCGTCCGACGTCGTATCCTATCATAGGAGTCCACATCGTGCACCCCGGACTGCGCCTGAAGAGTCCATCCTGATCATGATCAAGAGAAACTGACTTTTCGTGCCTCTTCTATCAGATATAGGTATTAATCATCACGGTGATGCTGGAAAAACAAGCTCTACTGCCATACGGACTCGCAATGAGTCCCATGACCATAAGGTGTGTGTGTGTGTTTCACCGATCGAGTCAGTGATGTTAAAGTTCTGAGTATTCACTTACAAGTTACAGTGTGCGTTGATGTGGTTGGATGCGCGGTGCCGCCTGCGGCTGTCCAATCCACATCCCAAAGTCGACATTGCCAGTGAACATTGTGGCACACTGGCACCCATCAAGTAATGCATTATCAGATAATCATTTGCGACATAGTGATCCTCGCAAATCAAGCTCTACTGCCACGATCATAGGGTATGTTCGCCGTTTAGGCGTTTTACACCGATCGATTTATTCACGTACTACAGCTTGCGCTGATGTCAACTTGAATTCCCAGAGAAGTCTGCATTTTGACGTCGACATATGGATGGATCCATCCCGAGCGCAGAGACCACGCGTGGGTACCGGCCTGCCTGGTCGGTCGGCCGACGATATGTCTGATTCTTGCGCTCGCGAACGCCCCACTTGACCTTGGCTCGGATATTGGGCCTGGGGTCCGGGGTACGTTGCTGTCACCCGACTCGATTTCAGTTTTGGACCCCGCATGTACTCACTGGTGCACGAGGAAGGCGAGGAAGGCACACGCCCAATGTACATGTTGCGCATTGCAGGGATGTCCTCGAACGTTCGTCGTCCATGTCTATTCTATACTGCCATAATGTGAAGCCTCCTCGGAAACAAGGTGCGTATGCTCAATTAGGCGTTTATTTGAGAGCCCGTGATGTCAGGTAGTCCTCAGGGCGCGAGAGTCGAAACTCTGACTCTTCACGAGTTCCGTGGCGTCGATGTCAAAGTGTGGGCGAATGCAGCCTGAGCTCAGAGCCATGCGTGCAGTCCATTCGTTAGATCTCGACGTGTGTTAGAGTCGCATAATGCGGCTGCGGTCGCTCAGTATTAGTGTTAGTTTAGCCTTAACGCCGCGCCGTCTGTGGACTTTTGAAGACATGAGCGTTACGACATTGTTGGGGCGGGGAAGGCACGGTACCTGCCCACTCATCCACATGGTTGGTGTTCTATAGTTTCGTTACACCTTGGAAAATAGGCAGTACTCAAGGTACGTTTAGACGTGTTTTTGGCCGGGCCGTATGTAACGTTAACGTCTACTTCAAGCGATCGTTGGAGTCCGAGGAAACTGACGGTCGCGGATCCTGCATGTCCAGTGACGTCGGCGTATGAACAAGTGTTCTCGAGGTGTGTTTGATTTCTTAGTGCCGCCGATGCCGCTCATTTTGCCCCCGTAGCTTTGGCGTCCCGCATCCGAGTCTTAAGCATTACGAGCTCGGACATCGGCGTACCAAACGGTGCCACAATATCAGGAATGCGTCGAGCAGGGCGACAATCACGAGTCGTTAATGTTTACTTGTTGCCTCCCCGCGTCGCTGGGAGCCTCATGGACGTCAAGCCGTGTTCCTTGCAATGGATCCTCGATGACATCTCCACTTTCTCAACTTGTAAGTCAATCGCTAACCCGCAATTTTCTCCACCAAGCCCACAGTCGATGTATGCGCAGGAGACGTTCATGGGATATCATATTCATGACCGATGCAAATTCCGAGAATCTTGCTTGGATTGATTCTATCTTCCTGCGGCGCACTGAAGCCCAAATGGTTCTCTTCTGGCATCTGATTACTTACTGATTACTGGATTGCACCATCAATTCGACCCTCGTCTCCTTTCTGACGTTCCATTGGCGCCTGGCGGCTTGCCTCGGAGTCGTCAATAATCCCGCGTGGTCTTGGGCTTTTTATTTCCCTCCTCCTCGATTGGCTCAGGCGGAACTACGGAATGGCTGGAAACTTCTAAACTTCGTATGTGTTTCCGTGCGGATATAGCACGCCAGTGTGCATGAAGTGTACTCCCTTTGAGCACTCCTCGCCCTTTCAATGGAACTCCTCCACGAGTCCGGCCTATTTCCTTTTCCCGTCCCGCATTTCCCGCCGGCCATTCGGATGCGTGGCGAGTGCTGAAGGGAATGTCCTCTGCCGCATCCCACCCTGACGCTTCGTTGCTGTCTCCCTGGAGGCGTGTCACGAAATACGTCCGCTCTAGCACCCATGAAGCCATCTTCGCGGGATGGGGAAGGTTTTTATCATGGAGAAGCGCAGCCCTGACAGACTGCCAACTGATGTTCTCAATCCTGCATCTCCATCTCTTGATTTTTCCCGCCGCGCCTACCCGCTGTGATAGGCCTCTCTACATGCATTGATCGCTAATAACTATGATCGAAATGACGTGGTGTTCAGCTCCCCGGAACGTGCAATTCCCCACCAGGATCTTCTCTCCCAAGGCAGCGGCCCCGCTAGGCTCTCGCGTCGATATTTTACCCCGGTCTGTCTGTAGTACTGGGTATATTCCATTTCGTGTATATGCATCTCGGCGCTCGGGCGTTTCATAATGACAGAATCACCTCGCAAGCTGGCAGCGCTAAAGCTGCAGAGGATTTGTATTGCTCGTTCCGTTTGAAGGTTGGTACACTATTTTGAGATCTACATAAGTGAAATCGCGTTTCAACAGTTATGCTGATCATACTGCTCCAAGCGGGTTGAAAAGCATATCATGGCTCACTTCCGTGTGTCTGGAGATTATCTAGAGAGGAGAGGAGAATCAATGCACCGAGATAGTACTGTGACATTGTCAAATAAACCTCAAACGTGTCGACTTCACTCCAAATGCGCATATCGATCGACGGTGCGCGGCCCCTACCGGAAGACCGCAGGCTCGATACCTTCTCGTCATACCATCGAAATCTGTATCGCTCTGGACCTTCTCTGTATTCATTCTGTTCTTGGATATTGGAGATCAACCGATGTTTATGATACAGAATCATCCCTTCATCCAAACAGACAAGATGGCGCCTGGCAGAAGTCATCGCAAGGTATGATGAAGAACAAGGCGCTCAATTATCGTGACGAGGACTATGTAGCTGACCTCGTATCATGGGCGGCTGTGAACCTAGGTAAAGACTACGTTTGCTCACTTGGTCTGTGTAAGGCGCGAAGCCACTCCAGCAAGACTATTCGAGTGAACTCGAGACCCTGCGACTCTCACGTCGGAGCCGTCCACCGCTGACAGTGACATGGGAGTTCCACCGCCATTTAGAGCACGCCCAAGCGTAAATTGAATTCTTAGGCTGGCGGCCACCGGAGCCGCTGCCTTCACCTGTCGCCGAGGTCGTCTCAGTTCTCGAATCTCAAGTAAAGCGATGTCGTAAGTCTCGGTGCAGGATTGCTTAGTAGACGAGATTGATTTGATGAAAACGTTGAGATATACTAAGCATCCAGAATATTGTTCCAATCAAGTTCCAAGAGTTCTCTTCAAACAGTTTGGCAAGGCTGCCGTGAGTGGAACGGGTACGGGCTTGATAAAGAGCTAAGCCCCAGGCATCCATGTCTTTCAGAAATTGAGCCAGCTTATTTATCAGTAGATAGAGGACAGATCTCATAGTGTTATTATGCACGCGCAACGGTAGGAGTGGAAGTTGGCAGCGATGTGGTGGCCAAGTGTCGTTCAGCATTGTCGGAAGATTGGTGGATGGGCAACGCGTTGAGGCGCGGACGCCTCAGACTCGGGTCGGGCCGTTAATCTGCCTTTGGAAAAGCAAGTTCTAATCAATTGTTAATTAACGACCAACTCGCGTCCTCTTGCGTCCTCGACGTTTTCTTCCGTCCCGAATGTGAAAGATTGAAGTCATTTACTCTCATCGCAAGGAGGTACGTGTACAGGTGTAACATGGATTCACGGCCACTGAATATTTCATCTACAGGGACCTCAGGCCTCACTGGTCGCCCTTTTTGCATTTTTGCACATGGTGCTCCTCTTAGACGCGTTCTCTGGTCACGAATCAGTTAAAACAAGCGAGTTTCACGTATTTTTGGCTGAGAGTGCCTTAGACGCGTCTTTTGGTGCGTTCTGTGCGATCACGATTCCGGGCCTCGCGTGAGACTGAGCGTCAGTCATACACAGAGATCGTTGACGGTTTTGTGCATATCGAGCTCCTCTGCGACGCATTCTCTGGCGAGAAAAGCCAACGAAACCGAAACCCAGAAAACAAGGGGAATACGCGTTTTTTTTTTGGCTCAAAGGACGCCTGTTTATCGTTTTTCCGGCGCGCTCTGTGATCCCAATTCCCGCCCTCGTATGAGACTGAGTGTCAATCATACAGAGGTCGTTGACCGTTTTTGCACATCGCGCTCCTCTGCGACGCGTGCTCTGGCCACGTAAGTCCGAAAACAAGTCAATACATGTATTTTTTGGCTGAGAAGACGAGTTTGTGATCTTTCCGGTGCGTTCTGCGATCCCGAATTCCGCCCTCGTATGAGACTGAGCGTCAGTCATACAGAGATCTTTGACGGATTTACGCGAACACAGCAGCCGCACAGAAGACTCTTTACTTGTTTCCGGCTTGGCCATCTGCGCTGCTATCAATCCAAACGGGAGTGTCCTCACGCCAGAGAACTCTGTCCCTGGCAAGGCCGCTCCGAATGGTATCCCGCTATGGGGTGCTACCATGTTCGACTTTTATATCATGCGCCGGGTACCAGACGTGAAAGATTTGACGATAGCAACGGGCAGCAAGTTGATGAATCGGATGAAGGCGAATGGGGAGCTCGACCATGCAAAGGAGGAGGTCGAGTGGGCTGAGATGGAGAAAGAACCTTGTCTGATTCAGCCTTGGTCACCGTGTGAGGCAATCGAGGAGATGGAGGAGGAGATTAGGCTGGGCAAGGCTGGGCAAATCTCGCGTGAGGGTTCGCCGCCGCTTGACAAGGGGCAACAGGTTTGTCGTCTTTAGCGCCACTCATAAGGTAGCTGACGGATACCGTTAGGTCTCGACTGGGTCAAGCTTTGAGCGCCCTGCGCCTGGGACACTTGCCCGTTCAGCTACGCCGCTGAGCGTTTGACCGACCTCATTCCTCCAGAGCGGCTCCCGAGGAAGGTCATTGTTCACGATCCATGGAACCTTCTCGTCGTTCAAGGTCGCAATCGGTACGGCTATCCGGAAAGGAATGCCACAGATGCCGATTGGACAACCAGACCGGATCGCGTTTACACTTACAAGCTCAAATTGTCCGATAAACCTCGACCCCAGTCGGCTGCCAAAAAATTCCAAACGTACGTGGCAGCAAATCTCGGCAAGGACCTCGAGAACAAGGACGCTGTCCACCAAGAAGATCCTCCTGCTAACGACTACCTCATCTTCCCACCACCTGGCGCTGAAGGACCCATCCCACCCCCAATCTTTGTCGTCCATGACCCTCCCCCCCACAACCAGATGCCAGCAAGCGGGGTCCCATCGAGGAAGCACACCTGTATCTCTCAGCTGCCTACCCCAGTGATTCCGGTTACCATTCCGTCAGCTATGAAGCTGAATGGGAGCTTCCCCGGTCCGCCGTCATCCGTCCTCCTTCCACCGACCCCGTACTTTGCAGCATATGTGTCTGACATCGACCGCACACTTAAAGAGCTCGATGGTGAGCACGGTATGGCTGCGCAGTGGAAGGAGAAGAGTGCCATCGCGACCATTAAGCGGGTGGGTCGGCCACAGCCCCATTGCCTTTGTTACGGATTCGACGAGGACGATCCGCGTCCAGAGCGCGTAGACATCGAAGGTTATGTGCGCCCGATCGGCACTAACATGACCTGGCAAGATTCCATGCATCCAACGTGTGAGCACTTGAATCCGCGGCCAGAGGTGCCTCCGACGGTGAGGGTGCGCGTCGTGGTGAAATTGTCGAATCCCGATAATCTCCACCTGGAGAGAGGGGCGACCAATTACCAGCTATTTCCAAGGCATATGTTCGAGACTTGGAGTGGCCTGAATGCCCTCCCACCGATGCATGATCCGTTCCCGATTGAGGCATTGGTGCCGCAGTTATATGGCTATTATGTGCGGCAGCCAGAGGAGGACGATGGTGAGGACTTCGTCGCAGACGAGGGAGGGGACGAAGAGGACGACGAGAAGGAAACATTGCAAGGGGAAGGGGACACGAAATGGAGGAAACCGCCCTGCGCGACGACGCGTGAGCCAATTGGCTACCTCAGTCCCATCCTTTTTCTAGAAGAATGCGGAACACAAGTGAAGCCCGACGAATGACTCGTGACCAGAGGTAATTACATACATCTCTGCGCTCTCGTTCGTCGCCGCTCAACATTTTCGTCTTTTTACGAACGAAGCCACCTCCTACATTTACCGACTCAACTTTGAAGGATGGTCGCATGGCTCTGTATCCTCGCGCAATACCCTCGTGTAACCTGGCCCGCTCGATGCCCGGCCTTACCAGCGCAGCATGAATCACCCTAGCTTCCGCTTCATTGGCTTCGGAAGGTCATATCATCGCGACGACAAGTCGGGGACTGCGAAGGACTGGTCCGCTGATCGAGTTTACGAGAAAGGATCCATGGAGGAGCTCTTTGATACTACCACACCTTGATACCAGTGGACTCTTGTCATTGCCTTCTTGCTGTGCATTGTTTTCTTGTTGAATAGTGCAACTGGGCGTTTTTTCTTGGTCAAGATAGCTTCAATTGGACTTTCGACGATGGCCCTGGCTGCTCAGCTCTGGACCATTGATGAACACCACAAGGAGCGCTCCATGCAGAGGCCCCAATTGGAGGATGGTGTGACTAGGTATTAGTACTTGTGTCGTAACTTCGAATAAATTTGCGACTGGGTGAATGTTGTGACTGGGCAGAATCTTTCTCATTGACGTCGACCAAGTGCTGTAACATCGTCAAACTCCTCTCCCTCTTGCGGGAGGCGGTCACTTCGAAACTTGCTCTTCCATTCGCGGCCGCGGTGCTCTTTTCGACAAACATGCGATATTCATAGTGGAAGCCCATGTACAAATAAGTAATGATGTGGGCTAATTTGTTCTCCACTATGATCCACTACATTAGTGCACTAAACGCCCTTCCCCAGCTGCCACACTACCACCACATTAGTATGGGGCCAGTGCTGGACCAGTGGCCGTAATCTCTTGACGATGCCAGTGGCTGATTCGTCTTGACCCTTACCTTCGCCGTTCGGTTCTCTCGATCACCACGTGCACTTTTGGTGGACCCACAGCCAGCCACACAAGCCACACAGCGAACGCTATATCCGACGATGATTTCCCCCCGAATTTGTATCAGCGCCCACCCGGACCACCCATCGACAAATCCTCCTGTCCTCCAGCCATGTCCGCGTTGGTACTGAATCCCTTTCACTCCGAGGTTGATTACCTGGCCAGGTATCTCAGGAAATTAGGCATCGACTCCTTGAATGGTGTGCCGCGACTTCAGCCGTCCCCAATGTCAGAGTGGAGCTCGGAAAGTGTGCGAACGATGGTCAACAATGCGTGAGTGTGATACTGCAAGGCTCCTAATGCTTCCGTTCGTCCACTGACATCCGACATAGCTCCAACGGCGAAGAAGACGACCAATCTTACCCTATAACACCGCTTTCCTCGCCAGAGGATTTGTTAACACACTCATCGATGCATGTCGTCAACGAGGATGTTGTCACCGGCGACGAATATGGGATCAGGACTCCAATGTACAGCATTGATGATTTGTGAGTCGACCTTTTGTGGTTCAATATTCAATAGCCAGCTTCGCTTACACTCGCTCTGCTACTAGTTCTGATGACGAAGACACCTGGCCTTTTATCCCAATTCCCCAGGATTGGTTGCTATTCATGGAGAGCACCTCAGGCGGGGCCAATGGCGATGGTCCCGATATAATCTTCACTATGTGCGTTGATAACATGTATATCCAGGCTGCCATCTCTGACATTCGATGCAGCCCCGACTTCCCAGAGCCTCCGCCTCCTCCACGGAAGCTAGCACTGCCCGAAGACCCACTACTCAAACTGGAAGGAGCATTTTTCAGGACGCGAGCAAGGTACGCCTTTCTCTTGGTGACAATACTGCTTCCGTCCTTAATATTGTCTCCAGCATCCTCCTCGATCCCGATTTTACTGGAATGCTGGTCGAGTTCGACGAGATCCTCGACGGCGTCCCAGTCATTACGCTTTCAGACCTTATGGGAGAGAAGGCTCGCGTGAAACCACTAACCTGGAGTGTGACGCACGCTCTTTTGGTACGTCTCCTGCAGCTGAAATTGCATGGCTGTATTTATTGATTGAATTCAACGTTCGCAGCCCGAAGGATTATCGTCAATTTTTGAATCTGTCGACGAAAAACCTTCATCCGATATTTCCGTCCAGCAACCCAGACAATTCTCGGCATCGGCGACATCTAGTCCACCGCCCTCGAAGGACCATTCAAGCGCACAGATTGATCCTTGTATCATCGAGCCAGATTCTGGGCGTTCGTCTGGATCCTCATCTGATGAACCAGGCTCCGTGAACTCTCCAAATTGCATAGCGATTCCTACCACTATCAAATCCGAGATCCCAATGCCATCACCTCCCACCACCAAAGCATTACCTCGCGTTCTGACTACGCAGACGGTCATCGTCGCCGCCTCACTCCCGCGCTCGCGCCGCACTGGTCCGCCGAAATCAACGGTGCCAGTGGTCCCGGCCAAGGCGAAGGCTGCTAGCACTGGCTCGCAGCGCGGCGAGTACAGGTGCGGGCTAGACGGGTGTACTGAGAGCTTCGCGCGCTACAACGAACTTCGGCGCCATCAAACAACGGTTCTCAAGCACAACCCAAACGCGTATGAGTGTCATATGTGCAGCACCCTGTATGGCCGTTTCGATTCGCTCCAGCGTCATCTGGCACTTAGGGCATGTGGGAAGAGGACGACCCCACTGGATCGACTGTTCCGTAAAAAAGCAGCGAAAAACACCGCCGTTTCGCAACGAAATTGAGACGTTGATGAGCTTAACTTTGTTCGGACACTTGACCTCCATACCACTTTATATGAGTATTCATGCCTTTCGTCGGACTTCTATGTAATTTACCTGCTTTCTTCGCGTTTACAATGACATGATCTGGTCGGACCGACTCAGTATCAGCTGTCGCTCATCAGAACTTGGATTCGAAGAGAGGTTCCGCGCCGAGAGGTTCCGATGTTAACAGTTGCTGATGTCATCCAGTTTTGTGTTGAACTGACCATCATGATCATGGCGACGCATGCCACTAGCTTTAAACATAACTTCTACCCGTGTTGGATGACCCTCTGTTGCTGTCTGGGTTTCACGTACCTGACTGGCTTTGTGGATTTCAATGAATTAACCTACAGACGTTGCTTTGACGTGGCCCACACGACGTTCCTAGAGCTTTCTTCAGATGCGGTGGTCCACACGATATTGACAACGAGCTTGAGACTTATCCTGGACATATTAGACGGGCCGCGCTACCAGCTTTCACACGGATACATCTCCTCGGGCGACTTTTCCACTGTTCAAGCCTTCGAGTCTTTCTCAGCCTTTTTCTCAAACGTCGCGGGATTCGGGTGGAAGAAGACTGGCGCTTAGGTGGCAACAGGGCAACTGTTATGTCTGCTGAGCGGTTTGTTCTCGGACATCGTATGATATCTGTGCATCAGCTGGACATGGGACGTCATACGGACTCTGCGGAGCTAAGATACAACAAAGTAAGTTTTTCTCCGCCACGAGGAGTTATGCTGAGTCTTTCCAGATTTATTAGTGATACTCCGACACCCTCGTGGGCCGAGAACTTCGTTCAGAGATTGCTTGAGATAGGCTGCACATAAACTTCACACATGATGACCTCGAGGTTTCTCTCAAAAGTGATTGTTGTCACGCTCTCTCGGTGACATTTACTAGCACGTTG
>JABCKV010000260.1:9775-22633 GCA_018282005.1 Asterophora parasitica
GGAAACACTCCAGATGCGTTGGTTATAGGGACAGTTTCAAGGTCACTGAGAATTCACTGGGTACGACTTCGAGGTCCTGTGGCTCGGCGGCTTGAACCGTAGCGGCGCTTGAAATCACCGCCACCCGCGGCCCTGCGGCCCTGAATTCCCTAACTTGAATGCATTATGTACCTTGACTTCAACGTTCGACAAGTGTTCTTTTTCACTCTACTATCTTATGTTTATGAAGAATTCTGTCCCTGTGGTGGGCTTGCGGTGGGCGCTTTGCTGAACGATGCAAACTCGATTATCGCCAATGTCACTGAGCTCGAATTCGCCGATCAGAAGGAAAATGACGACCAGTGCAGCTTCACGTGGATGATTCTCGAGCCCAACGCGAACCCGCCACGACTACAGTTGATATAACTTGACAGGCCAAGGACTCCTTGAAGACGGACCTTTGGGTTGAAGCTGAAGCTTGACAGTCATCCACGAGATATCTCAGGTGAGGGTGCTCCTACACGATCTTGCACGCAACTGACCAGTTCTATCCAGGTTGCAGAAAATGGCCTACGCCCAACTTATCACACACACGCCAGAACAAGTCGAGGCCTGGAGAAAGATTGCTGCGACCGATCCGTCTCGCCTTATTCGGACCTTGAGGCTCGCACCGGGAGGCCGCACTCGGGAGGGCGATCGTCAGCGGGACATCTATCCTGCATTCGAGGTCGTTAAGGAGATCTCCTTGGAGGGGCGCAATGGCGAGGAAAGCAAGGCATGGGCAAGCCTTGTGAGTGCCGGGATAGCGGAGGTGCTGTGTAAGAATGTATCCGAGTTGGTCACATCCATCCATGCGCCCAACATGCCTGCCGACCTTTTGGAGAGAACGAAGAAGGAGGTAAGTCTCCTCACATTGAGTTACGAAGGCGCACTGAAATGGGCGCGACAGATTCGGTCTCCTTACTTTGCGCCTCTGGAGATTCTGTGCAACGCCTCTATCTCCTTCCACTACCCCCCTACAAAGACGGACAAGACGGTCATTGCTGCACTCCGACGACATTGGTCTGAGATGATGGACCGGGTACGTTTCTTTTGACTTATGTTTGACATTGCCTCATATGCTGCCGGCAGGTTTGGACGGCACCTGAAAATACTTTGGAGCCCTCCGACTCCCATATTCCTGAGCGCATGGTCATTGCACAAACGGTTATCCGTCTCATTATCACGGATCCGAGCTTCCTAACGTCAGTTGATTGCATTTACTCTCCACTAGCCTGAACTCGATATAATCTAGTGTATTCTACGCGCCTTCGGATTTGACTCTGCAAATCATCGCGCGCCACTGGAAATATTCCCTCGCGGAAGATATCGACCTGACCGCAATTGTGCTGACCATGTTCCTCCAGCCCAACCACCCTCGCCATATCGCCTTTGTGCGCAGCAACGACCTCGAGTCTGCCACCCCACAGCTTCTCTCCAAGGTCCTTGTGGGTGCCAGCCCGACGCCCTCAACATCAAAGCCGAAGCAAATCAAAGCACTCTTGGCCGTGTTCGCCGACCACCTTGTCCGCCTCGTCGGGCGCCGTGCATCCGTCGAACTCGACTTCTTCTCCTGCATTGTCGGTGTCGCCAGGAACGACGACGCCGTGCCCGAAATCGTCACTGCCATCTTGAAGTCGACGCCCTTCTGGAACGCGGTGTTCAGGCTCCTGAGGAAGTCGGCCAAGTCCTCTGGCGAGACGCTTCGTGGCCAACCGGTCGATGAAGAGACCGAGACGAAGCACCGTCTGTATGTCATGGCGAACGTCGTTGGGATTACGACGAATGTTCTGCACGATGCGTCTATCGAGCGTCCCAGGGAGTGTGAGGCCCTTGCCCGCATTTGGGCAAACGAGAATCTCTTCGGGAGCATCGACGAGACCGTCGATCAATTGGTTGAAATCACTGGAATGACGAGTACGTTCTTCGCCTTTTCAATTACTTCAATTGAATCTGATCAGCCGGACAGTGTTACTCGGCCGCCTTGCTGGGCTCCTCGACACCGTCGTGACGGAGGGCACGCCTTCGCTGCGCCAGCTTTTCGGCACGCAATTCCCGCGCTTCCGCACGATCGGTACCCTCATTCGCCACGATATGCAGCGCCAGATCGCCTCGGGCGTGCCAAAGGCCGTCCTTGGTCCGGACGCGCCGCCCCCGAACAGCAATATCTGGGATCATGGCGCTTGGCAGGCCTTTGCCGGTCTCCAGGCAGCCTCCGTCGACTTTCAGACGGTGTGCGGGAAGAGGGGGTGCGAGAATTCCGGCACGATTCCGTGTGTGTGTGAGACGGTGAAGTACTGCAGTGAAGCTTGCAAGACAAAGTCAGTCTCCCTTTGCTGTTCTAAGGATCGTCTCTGCGGTAGATTTGACTGTATCCGTCTAGGGATGCGAAAGACCACAACATTGCGTGTGGACATATGCCGTTGCTTGAGCATGTTGTGAGAGATAGGCCTCGGGGTCCGCGGGGAAAGACGCCTGAAAAGTCATTGCCTCTCGCGAACTCCTCGGGTAGTGGAGGCAAAGATGCGTTGGAGGCCCTTGACTGAAGACCTACACGAAAAATGCAGTATGTACATTGTATTTTTCAGAACGAAAGAAGTAGGAAGTGACTTCCGAGCTCACGGCCGCGTTGAACGGGCTAAGAATTTGATCGTCGGAGTTATATAAGGCACGCGTTCACCTCTGGCTTCAACGCAACCTCAACGAGTACAATGCTCCATTCAGACCCAGCGCTAGCGCTCAGCTATCAGGCTATCTGCCCTGACATCTTTCGCTTATATTACTCGACAACTTGAAAACGATCTGACAGTGACTCTCACGCCGTCTACCAACCCATCTCACTGATAAGCCGCTCAAGGCTGGACAGACTCTTGTAGGCATGCCCTCCCACTCGACCTCATCTGAACGGCAAAGTTCATCCGGTTCTGGGTATTCCATCATCGCGCTGTCGAGACCTCGCAGCTACTTGCGAGTGTTTCACGCATGGGAACTGTACCCTACACGGAGCTTCATGGGTTTGGGCCACCTTTCCTGCACGTAGACCAAAGCCCCGGAGACATATACATCAACATCTCTCCAGGGAATCTCGAGATCTATGCGCGAATGTACAGATCGTGGGCGAAGTGGACTGGCCCACAGTATCGAATTCAACATCCCATTCGAGGTGACTTGTCTCTATGGTGCTCGGGCGATACTGGCCTGTCATGGAACCCCAGTGCGCCGCATCCGCCTATAGAGCGAAGTTCGTTGGCCTCATTAACTCGCGGCTGCTTGGGTGCTGATAAGAGAGGTTTGCACAGACGAATCGGGTGGCGTGGCGCCGGCTGCTGAACGTCTTGCTCGATATCTAGCCAACGTGACGGAAGACACTCAAGTGAGAAACAAGGAAGATTCCTCGCGACAAGGAAGCCCAGTTGCCATCATCAAGGAGGCCGTGCCCGGCGGCGTAATGGCCAACATAGACTCCACTTCGGTGGAGAACCAGGAAATGAATCCCTCCGAGTCGCGACAAGAAGTAACAGGTACATTAGGCCTCATAGTCGAGGAAGCCGTGTCCGCAGTTACAACGCGCGCTGAGAGCGCAAACGAGCGAAGTCCTGTTCGTCCCTTCGTCGTAAAGAGGCCTCAGCTCCCACATCCCAAACCACCACAGTCTACAAACCGCGATGTCTTATCGGCGAAGCCGGGCGGCAAGAATCTTTCGAGAGTCAAAGCGAACAATATGCCAAATGAGCCTGTGGTCGAGACAACGGTGCCCGCAAAGCGCAACCGCGCCACAGAAATCGATCATTCACGCCCCACGAAGAAGCCTAACCATCCGAATCCCAATCCAGCCACAACAGTAACAGCTCGCAGTAGCTCACAGTCACCAGAAAAGCTGGATAATACCCTCTCATTTCCTACCGAAAAAATACCCCGGATCTTCTACTTGGATCGAATCTCCAACCAAGCTCGTCCTAGTCGCGCCGAGCTAGTGAGCATCGCTTCGGACAGTACTCAGGGTCAATACAGCATTTCCTTCTTTCACTTTTGGGGCTCTTCCCCGCCATCGGAACAAACAGGAGCCCCCGGTGACATCTTCTTCCTCGTTTCTCCCTCCCAGCACAAGATCTTCGCCAGACTAGACGCGTGGGTCGAGTGGCCAGGCCTGCATTACCCCTCATTTCAGTGGTTCAGGCATCCGGAACTTCCGGGTGTGGTCTTGTGGATGGATGAAACTAAGGCGACGTGGACGACGACAGCGGACTTCATGGAGCGGTACAGGAGGTTGAGTGCCTCCAGGAATACACCCCCCGGAGGTATTCTAATCAGCGCCCAAGAATGTCTCCAAAAGACATTGCCAAAAACGCGTTTGAAGGCTTTCGCGCGCTCCATTCCTGGTGGATACGAGTGGACGGGTATGCTTTTGGCTTGGAGGTCACGCCTTGAGCAGCTACGCCAACTAAATTTGCGGCTTCAGGAGCAGGTACAGAAGCTCAAATTGGCGAAGGAGACAGCCTCCGCTCATCCTTCTTCCCCAAAAGCGCTGAATATGGGCGAGATTGGGGTTCAAACGGGGAATTGCATCGACGAATCCATGGCCCAAAACGCCCCGCATATGGTCGAGATGGGGATTCAAACGGATACTGATACTCGCGTCGACGGGGAGTCCATGACGGGTGCGTTTTGTATCAAAAATGTGACAATTGCAGTTTTAATTTTTGTCTACTTTGCAGCTCAGTATATTGCTCCTCTGCCGCAGGATGACGTACTGGAAGCTGCTGCCGTAGGTCTTTACTTTGTCTCCAAATTTCTTCAATTCATTGTGATAGGCTACCCAGTCACTTGCAGACTCGATGGAGTCTATCGTGGAGCCCGGTTCTGTGCCTGTTCATTTTCTCGGCTTGAGATTGGAGACAAATCTATGCACGACTTCTGCTGCTGTACCAAGCCCATCATCTGTTCCTACGGACTCTTTGTTTCACAAGGAGGATATCCTTCCTTCCTCATGTGGTCGTCCTGCTACTTCAGAAGAATTGACCGATAGTGTTCGCGCTACTTGGGCAGACTCCACTGCACGACAGCCGTTCCCTGATAATCCTGCTTCTCCTTTACTAGTAGACGACCTCGAAGTCACTGCGCCTCTGAAGAGGGATGAATTTGGCACACCTCTGAGACCAAGGGGTGACTCCAATTTCTCCATACTGTCTACCCTGGATAGTACACCACAGACACCAAGTGTTCTGTCAAAGAACTCCGAGAAAAGTATGCGGATGCCCAATTTTCTGTATTTTTAGACCCTTCTCAACATGTCACCTGAGCAGGTGGACACCTATCATCCCGCGAAGACTATTGCCTTGATATCATATTCCGCGGTGCCCGGGAAACCCAGACTCGTATTTGCCGGCCGTGCCTGTAAGTATATTTCACGAACACTCGAATTAAAGTATAATGAATATGCATCGCGCAGCCTTCTTCGTACGCCACATATCGTTGAATACCCCCAAGCTGCACAAAAGGGTTGCCTCCTGGAACACTGCCGATCCAAGCATGGCGTCATTTATCGACGTCTGCTGACCATGTCGCTCGGCCAGCTTTCTGTTATACGTGATAAGATCCTTCTTCATCCTTCCTGACTGGTTAGGGACAAATGATATTCTCTTGCATCGCTGGCTGGAACATCGCTGCCAGAGACTTTCGGCCGCGCCACATGTCGAGAACGAATTATTCCATGACTAGTTGTGGGAGCGCGCACAGGAGGACACCACGGACAAGTCACTGCAGGTGCTTTTGATGATATAGTTAGCCCTGTAAAGCGCCAGGCAACGGAAGCACTTATAACGATCTGCTGTCAAGACACTGAATGGACGGCGAGATTGTCTATTGTCAGATGGTCGGTCGGTCGACTTAAGTTTGCGACGTCGACTCGCTGCACCCTTGTACAAATTTGTGCCACATCATGCAATTGCTGTACTTGTCCAGGCCTGAGGCCTGAGTTTCCGCGCCATTGAGAACAGTGGTTAGTTGAAATCCCCTTTCAGTTGCCTTCCCTACTACTCCGCCAAGGCTCTGGTTTACTTCTAAGTATGCTACTACTACTAGTGACTTCATACCATAGTACACGTTCCAAGTCTGAATCCTTTTTGTCCTGACAATTTAGAAAATATCACGGGCACTTCAGAACGGAAGAATTCTGCCATGATGAAGAAGCTCACAATGACGCGAATGAGCGCGAATTTGTACCGGGGTAGGCTGATCCGTGAGGGTGGGAATGCGGGCAAACGCCGTCCGACCTCCAACCTATCTTCCACCGCTACCACCTCTACTACCGCTACTTTAACAGAATGCAACACTGCCAGTGCTAGACTGTTGCAGCTTCTCAGGGTGCAGGCATACAGCATGGCTCCTGTTCTACAACTAAGCTTTTTGGACTTTATCACGTATGGGGCTGTTTTCTGGCTTGCTACAAGGTTGTTGCAAGCTGCGTTCAACTCCAAGCAACATGGGTCCCAGACAACGCATCTGCGTGGGCTGCGAAAGCTTTCTGTTTGGTATGAGTCGGACTATTCAACAACCCGAGGACTCGTCGATTCTCACTGGTCAGTGGGATTCAGTTTTGGCTTCTTCTGGAGCTGATGGAGCAGTAATTGATGTTCAAAAATAGTCTGTGGTCCACATTTGAGCACATACGACCTCCTAAATGCCTCCTGACAGGATGAATCACGTATCGTACGTCGCTTGTTCTAGTGCTCTCCTCCTGTGAAACTGACGCATTCTCAGATTGGATTCGATTGTCATCGCAGGGTTCGGCCATGATTTTGGCCGCTTGGAAGGGAATGTGCCGGCTGTCGTGGAAATATTTGACTCCATGGTAGCAGGAAATGGTGCCCTATCTCACTTCGTCTTCTTGCTGGGCCCGGTCCTTCCATTTCTGTTACGCCTTCCCGCTGCCGATAATAGACTATGGGCAAAGCTGCGGCTCGCGATGGGAAAAATTGCAGATGAATTGCTCCAACGGACTCGAAAGGAACAGGGGGGCGAGCAAATAGAGGAGAAATCCATTATCGGACTTTTGCGTACGTGCACGCTGTGTTCGGTTGGTCTAGCCTAACAATTTGCTTGATAGTCAAGGCCGAGCAATCGAACACGTCAACCCAGCTGCAGATGACGTACGAGGAAATTATGGCTCAAGTATGTTCGACGACCTTTTCGGATTCGGTCGATGCTCACGCCCCTCTAGATGGTCTTCTTATGACTTGTCAAACAAAAATCTACTCACCGATTCTGGTTCAGAACGGTTTGCTACTTGCCGGATACGAGACCACCTCGAATAAGATTCGCCTTTGTATCCACACGCTTTTCCTGACTCCGGCATTCGACAGCCAGTCTGACGGTGACGCTTCTTGCAGTATTTTTGTCGCTCGGAGCTAGTAACGTTCTAGTGGGCATTTGCCAGAAAACCAGAGATGCAGCAGAGCTTCATTCTGAGCTCTCCCAGCTTGCAGGAAGCGATTCTACGGCAGACTAATTTGCGCCAGGATTTTCATATCTCGATTTTGTTGTACACGAAGTCCTCAGGCTGCATCCCCCGGTCTCCGATACATCACGAGTGGGACGGCCTAATTATACCTTGACCCAATATCTAAACCAGGATTTCCTTGTAGGCCGCGGAAGACGACGTGGTTCCTTTGTCGACGCCAGTCATGACATCCACAGGCGAACTCGTTTCAAGTCTCGCGATCAAGAAACGCACTATTGTTTCTGCTCCAATTCGCGCTATTAACAGATCAGAGGCCTTTTGGGGGTCCAATGCCAAAAATTTCGAACCTCAGCGCTGACTTGACGATGCCGACATACCAGCGAAGCAGATTTCAGGGCATCGGCATATCCTTGCCTTCTCCGATGGTCCAAGGATATGTTTGGGGCGGAATTTTGCTCTAGTTGAGTTCAAGGCTCGTCTCCACCCACTCTTTCTCACCGTATACATGTTCCTGATGTCGTCCTTTTACATCCATAGGCGGCGAGAAGCACCGGTGTATCTTGCAGGTCTCAGGGCAAGACGGCGCGAAGGTGCCCATGAGAGTAAAGCGCGTTGAGGTCTGTGATCTATCTTTCTCCGATAGCTTCATATTTTGATCCCGTGAACAAGTTGTGAACAATTCATCGGCCCTGTCATGTGTAACTTATACATAGCCAATGTCGCTGCATCGAACGACGAATTGTATTTTTCCTCAAGCTACCATCGTGCTGCCCACGTTTCCGCAACGTGGCCTTCACTCCAGGCAAGTGACACGTACGCTGTACTACCTATCTTGTATTGATCTTGAACACAAGTCCTTTCAGCTTCAGGATCACTGATTGACAGCATCCTCTCAAAGTCAGCTGTCAGATCGCCTGAGCCCAGACCCAGGTCAATTACTTCCGTGCTTCCTCTCTATTTGAGTCTTTGACCCACAGGCGTTCAGTGGCGCGAGCGCTACTCCTGGCGATCCGACATGGCCGATATTGTTTCAAGACATATTCAGGTTAGCAGTAACCTGGGGTCCGACAAAGCCTGCGAAACAATATTCCGCCAGCTTGAGTCATATTGCCGATTGAAGGACACGAAATACTCTCTGTGTACTCTCTATCGTTGGCGTCAAAGGGCAGTACGACGATCAGGGGAAGGTAGTCGGACTAGTCGTCATACCAAGACTTGTGGACCTTAAGCTTCAGGGCTACCGCCGGTCAGGACTCGGTTCAGTGACTTCGGCAGAACCGCTTCCGGGAATGAAGAATTCGATTCATTTGAAGGAACTTGGAAATCCATTTTGGCGTATCGTATCTGACTGATCTCCAGTGTCCCCAAAAGCACAACTCAGGCTGTGTATTCCGCGAATCAGGAACTGTGCTGGAACCGAACTGCGTGGACTGTTCGCCGCAGTCAAACAGGTGTCTCATCTCATGGACAGGCCTGGGTGGGAGATGTGGAGTGCTACCACTATGAGCGTTGCGTGACGGATTCCCACGTGTGGCCGTGCAAGCAGGACGGACGGCTGGAATCAAGGATGTATGAGATGATGAAGGTTCAAGAAGATGAGTTGTACAGTGCAGAAAAAAGTTGCGTAATATTTATGGACGTCAAGGTAAGCCAGTCATAGCAGGGGTAGAGAGCAAGGCTAGGGATAACTCGACGACACGCCAATATTAATCTGATGAACAGAACCAAAAACTGGTGTCAAGTGAAAATTAAAGAAATGGAAGGATAAGTTCTACCGACGACCTCATCGAAGATCGGAAGTTTGCCCCTCGATCCTTGGCCCCTACCCCGAATCAGGTTTCGCATGGAATGCTGGGCGCAGCGCCGTAGAAACCTTGGAGTCCGCAAATGACCGGCTATATGGCTCTGAGGGGCTGTAGATGCGATCATGCGGATGTGGCGAAGGGAGTGGAGACGACTGGTGATCTGGGGTGGAGAAGTTTCCTGAGCGCATGTGGGACTGGGAGTATCGAGCAGTGAACGATCTCGGGTCGTAAGACATCTGGTCTGAGGTCGTGCGAGACCTCGAGTACGGCCGCTCTACTCTGTTGTGGACAGGGGACGCTTCACCAGAGAGAGAATCCAGCTGATCTTCCTCGTCATCTTGGAAGTCGCCAGTCTCAACGTCAGACATGTCGTCAGAGTCTTCATTGATCGAAAGACTCGATATGGGAGAACTCATGGACACATCGCTACCTCGGGCCTCCGATGAGCGAGGAGACACCTCGTCGCCAACGAAAACAAGTCCCCGAGAAGATCCCTGTTTACGACGACGGCGGTTCTCATTAGCTTCCGTGCGTGGTGTTGTGTGGTTACGATAGTGTCGGCGCATGTTAGAATTGACGTTGAATTCGTGAGCGCAATTCGGCCATGGGCAGCGGAAGGCTAGGAAAGGATCAATTATGGGTGCGAAGGCGTAATGCAAAGGGACTTACGGGTTTCGCCGGTGTGGGTATTAACGTGAATCCTGAGACTGCTGGGGCGGTTGAATCTCTTCGAGCAGGTTGGGCAAATGTGTTTCTTGCCGGTGTTGGACGCCGAGAGATCTCCGTCTCTGGCGTTGCCAGGGTCATCTGGAGAGCGATCCCTGCCGGGCTGGGAGCCCGACGTGGGATTTGAAACTGGGAAGGAGATGATAGCCGAATATCCGGAGGGAGAAGGAGAAACCGCAGTAGAAGAGCCAAGAGTGACCGGGTTCCGCGCACCATCAGTGGAGTCTTTGTCATTGCAGTGCGGGCGAGAAGTCCCGGCACCGAGCGTTTCAGCGACTGGGACAGATATTCTGAATGCTGGGGCGAGTCCGTTGGATGTTTCGTAGCCTGAAGAGCTACCTCCACGGTTTGGAAATGTGGCGCTCGAGGCAATATGTTGCAGTGACAGGCTTGAAGGGTCAGAGCGAAGCACGTCGAAGGAGCAGCGAGGAGAGTCTGATTGATCGATACTTTGGGGATGAGTGGTACTGTCGGCGCGATCACGACGGACAAAAGTATGGCCAGGAGAGCTTAAGGGTCGAGTCTTTGTCGTTTCCATCGAAGCATGAGGGGAGCGCGGAAGCCGTGATAGTCTAGGTGTCGGAACATGCGAGAGAGTGTCAGAAGTTGTGGAATGATGTCTCGCATTTCCCGTCGACGAAGGCAAGTGTGAAGGAAGTGAAGTCGACCCATGAGATAACGACGTTGACTGTGAAGAATGCTGGATTCAAATTTCTGGTAATAGATGTGATGGAGAAATACCGTATTCGGTCGTTGAGAGTAGAGTTTGTCTCTCGATTGAAGGGGGTGTTTCATGAGGTATTCTTGAGGGGAAAGTAAGAGAGGCTGTGAAGGAGAGGATGGTATTGCTTACCAGGGAACATATCGTGAATGCTGGGTAAAACGATGCCAGATTCGTGTTGCATGGGAGACATCATCAAGGGAAAGAGTCAAATGAGGCACAGTGGCACCAGAACTGGCGACGCTGGAAACTAGGTGTGCTTATATGTGGGTAATAGGTGCAGGTAATCCGTCGAGCCACCAATTGGAGTGCAGCTGTTGCCTGTAGAAAATGAGGCTTTGAGAAGACGTGAACCGAAGCGCTGCAGAGCTCCCCGAGGCGATAGTGCCAGAATGGAGGGGTGCTATATGTAGTCAATATGAGCGGTGGATGGGGAGCCTTCTTGAACTGTTTGGGAGTTGTACCTAAAGGAGAACTTCGTCAATGGTGGTAAATTAAAGGAGATTGAAAGAAGACACACAACCGGGTGACTTGATGCTTTTTAGAAAGTACAAGCAAATGTTGAGCAAATGCGATGTCGGTAAGCCCGCTGCTTTAAGAGGAGGATTGGCGTCCACTGTATCAGATAGAACTATCGGCGTCTTCAGATATGAATAGCACCCGATCTGCGGCTCTTAGACAGCCTATTCATTATTACGTACCTCACAGCAATCCACAGCGCAAATCCGAGGACCACTACCAGCCGTATGTACACGCTACAATTGAAATCAGCAATAATAGGTTTCGAGATTGCCGTCACGCCACTTGTGTAAAGATTGCCGCCAGTGCGTCACCTTCATACCCGGAATATATATAATGAAACACGCGTCAACTGCGCACCCACCTCGTCACGAATACGGCGAGAATCCCTCAAGCTCCCCGCACTTGCATAACGATCGATGTTTTCGGCAACGGATATGACTGGGCTTGACTGTGACTGCCAACTGCCAAGTGGAAGGCCCCAAGCCTCGAGGACCGAAGCACAATCTTGAAAGCGTATTGTCTGACTCCGCGCAGGATAACTTGAGTACCTGCCCTCCGCATGCAATGGGGATTTGCAGTCCGTCCACACGGATTTTCCTTTTCAGAACGTCTTTCCCGATGGAGGTTAAGGGTCGCTAGGGTTCAGAACGCCGTTTCCTTTCCAGAAGGATTTCACACGTATCCGAGTCGCCGGCGTGCATCCATCCCCAACATCGCGGATCCCTTCTTCTGTCGCTTTCAACAGCTTCACCACATGGCAGCCTCAATGGGCGCTGCTTATGCATCGGGCTTAGAAGATTTTCCTCCATTCTGTCAATTATCCAGCCGCCGATCATGTCGCTTTCTGCAGGCGCCAGAAATGATTTTTGGTGAAGAGGATCAGCAAGACCTAGCCGAGAATAGAACGCCCAACGGGATGACTTTGGGTCATGGTAAGGTCAACACTGAAACGTCGAGACGTCAGAGTTACCTACCCTTCACGAAGCCCAGGCTTGAGATCTTAGGACGGTGGCTCTGGGGTGGATCGCCTCCCTGGACAGCGCGGAGGTGAGTGGTAGACTTGGTGTTTGCCCAGAAAGCTTACCTGTGGCGCGTGTGCGAAGCAATTCACCATCAATCCGCAGGTCGAAAGTATATCCCTGCGGCTTCGTATGACGAAAATCCTTCCATTGCTCGTAACAGGCATACTACTGCTTTCTAGAGCCCATCCTAATGTGGGCGTGCCGTTCGCCAGAATCGGTAGCTCAATGAGCGGAAGCATTTGGGCCAGCACACACGGCAATCCCGAGGCTCCGGACGGCTCTGTACCTGGGTGATCAGATGTGGAACGCATTAGTGAGGAGATTCTCTTAGAGGTTAAGCCCATACCCATTCACCATACCCTGAAAGGTATTGAATTAAGTAGTCCTCGAATGTCCATGATGTCAATGTTAGCATCCTCGCTAGGCTCCTATGGGTCAAAGCTGTGGCGGATTTATCGTCCGCCGTAGCACCCAGAATACCTTGAATACTGACAAAGATAGCTTCGAGTTTCATGGAATTGTACGTTCATATTTCACGCACAAACATCTCCGCCAAATTTGATCACCGCGGGGCGGGTTTCGTGC
>JABCKV010000261.1:0-14444 GCA_018282005.1 Asterophora parasitica
TTCGACGTCATGACCAGGTCATGCTTGGGTCATGCGGTATATCCTCGAATCACCCCTACTACTAGAGATTGCACGTCACACCGGTTCTGCCATTTCCTCTTTTCTTCAACTTGGTGCCAGACGGTGACACCAGGGGCCCACTGTGCTCTCCACTCTGAGTGCTTTCGGCTACCACATGGCCCTTGGACTCTCGACTGCTTTCTTCCTCGTTTTGGCTGTTCTGGGTCTCTTTGTGGGAGTGTCACCCACAATCCGGTCCTCCGACGATGGGCCTTTTGCGCTGTATCGTCGCACCGAACCATCTTTTCCGGAAACGCCAGCTTCATGTCCCATATGTGCACAGGTCAGTGTCGTCACTTTTTTCTTGGGCTTGATTGCCTTCGGTTGTCCTTGGTGTGTGGGGTTTGCGGCTAGCCGTCCTACGGTCGATTTATCACTCATCGGAATAGATCCACTCTCACCTGAGTTGACAATCGGATTCTAGAATTATGTCGGTATAAACCGCTGTGCCGCCGCCGCTCCAGTCCTTGCGAACTTCACCAATGTACGCAATCGATAGATGAGTCCCCGATATCATTATCACCCTAACGGGAAACCGCAGATTATTTTCAATCCCGGGGCCTTCCTCGACGTGATTAGATGTGCATGCACGGATACCTTCCAGTCCGGATATCCTCAATGTGTTGACTGGTGCGACGACAATTGTGCACACAGTAGAGCGATTATCGGTGACCTCTATCTATAATAGTTTTATCAAAACCGGCCAAGAAGAGGTGCTCAACTGCCGCACAGAGGACATCCCTGGTGTGATCAGCGGCATGCGAAAGATATGCGCGCTTCAGAGCACGCTTTTGGGCAACGTATCGCAGTCAAATGGCGAAGGAACCCCTGTCTCAAGCGCACTCGCCTCGACGCCAACGTCTGCGGCTTCCAGCAACACGATGTGGGGAAGCATCATACTTTTTGTATTGGCTTTGTCTGTTGGCAGTTTGGATCTCGGCATATGAATGAGGAGGGCCGGGGATATCAGTGACGGATGCGCGTTGTTATTCACGACCTCCATGACCTTTACCGTTTACGACTTCACGAATATCATGACGCGTTTCGGAAAACATCCATTTCAATTGAGTGAGTTAAATGTGTATGGTATGTGACAATGCCTAGTAAGTATCATATATGCAGACAACATGGTTATGCAAGTGGTGGAGGAGTGCGGGATATTAAATATGTGAGGGTTGAGGAGTAATTTTCTTTAGTGATACAACCGACCCAATCAACGGATCGAGTACTTATCAAACGCGCTTTCTTTCTTGCCAGTATCCGGGCGTTTACTCCAGACGTGCCATTTCTTGATCGTCTCCTCCCTAGGACAAACCGTGAAGAGGTCCTCGCCTTCGGGACCCAAGCAGCTGTGCGTCACAGGGCCGAAATGGGCAGATGTGAGATTGAGCAGCCGCTTTCCTGAAGGGTATTCGTGCACGACGATAGAGTTGGACAATGGTGTGGATATAGGTTTCAAGGTAGGTCGCGGGGTCGCCGAGGCTCCGCGAACTGGTGGGGGAGAGGGTTCAAAAGACGAGCCATGTGTACTGAGAAGTTCCTTGCAATGGGGTGACCAGTGCAGAGACAACACGGATGTATTGAGCGAGATGGTCTCGAGCGGTGTCGGAACTGGCGCAAGAGATATCGAACTCCAGATACGGATTTTGCCTTCAGGAAAGATGCTTCCTGTGGCCAACAGATCAGGCTTCCAAGGACACCATGCCAGGGCCTAAATTACGAGAGAATGAGCGATGGTTATCATCCCCTCGAGTAAGGTATCTCACCTTGACCGGCCCCCGGTGCCTCATTTTAGAACTCTGAGTGCCTTCTTCGAGAAGCTGCTTCCCTGCCCTCTTGTCCCAAATATACACCATCCCGAGATCGTCGCCACTCGCCATGAGTGATCCATCTGTGCTCCATTTCACGCCCAACACCTTGCCTTTGTGGGCCGTGACTTTCCGCGCCTCCTTCTTCGAACGAAGATCAAACAATGAAATGGCACCGTCATGCGAGCCAACGGCAAGGAGGTCCTTGTTCCAATCCATACCACCGATTCCAGTCAAATCAGACTGTCTCCACATCCGGAGGAACGAGCCACCGCCACCATTCTGGCCCGCGTCCCATACCTGTACGATACCCGTGCTCGTTCCCAGCGCCAGGGTGTACTCCCGGTTGGCCCCAGCCCATTCAATCGTGCGCAGATCTCCCGGCTGGCAGACTTCGAGGCGACAGAGGCGATGAACGGCGCGGGTGATGAGGTTTTGGTAGAAGACGTCCATGCCACATGCCACTGCGATGAGGTTCTTCCGCGACCAGGTGATGGGACATGCGTGGGGATCCTTGGATATTCCTGGGCCGTCGAGTGTAAGGACGCACTGCTTGCGCTTCGTGAGATTCTCCGCAACCGAGGACGGCCGTGGGGGTGGTGGGGTGTAGAACAACTGAGAAACGCTGCGGCGAAGCAATCCGTACATGTTATTGTCGTCTCGGGTGCCTCGTACGTCCTCGCCATCGCTCTTGAAGCTGAAGACACGGCTGTCGGATAAGCCGAACTGACGGCTGATGCGGTTCGTCCGGGGCGTCACATTGAGTGGAATAGAGTTCTTGGGCCGTGTAGGAACAAATCTGTCCACCTAGGTTTGTGATGTGAATTGTTGTTGTGAATGCCACCGCCTGGGAGTTGCCCCACTCACGGAATTCGCTGGTCGCAGCGCACTACCACCAACATGATCTGGCTCAATATCGAGGTCTCCCCCGAGGACTGACATTCTCCTTCTCTTCGCGGAAGAAAATTTGGAGACTGATGCATAAGATGCGGCGCGTTTCCTGGGAGGCAACGGCGTCTCTGTGGAGCATGGCTCTCTTCATACCACAGAGATAATAGCATCACCAGTGAGCTACTAAGAGGGCTTAGCTCTTGAACCTCATGCCGCCCCTCATGATTATTATCTTGCTGAAGGATCCGCTTAGAACGGGTATAGTCTCTGAATGAATCCAGTCTCCCAGGCATTGCGCCCACATTGATTGTGATTGGCAACAGCCTTGACGCTCAGTCGCTCATGCCTATCGGGACTCGGACAGTGGACCTACAAAGATGATACATACCGGCCTCACACAAGTCACCGTGGACTCACAACATTGACACCGCTTCCTAGTGGCTATATGAACCCGTCGAGGCAAGCCCCCACACCCAACTGCCTTTCTTCCTATCCCTCACCTCACCAGACATATTTTCCGCGATATCCTCGTCATGACAAGCCCTACTCTGATTTCTTCACCGCCTACCGTGCTTCCGATCGCTCGTGCCGGGGAAAACGGACTCTGTGCTTTGTGGCGAGATGGCCAAATCGTCATTCTCAAAACCTCATCCTCAACGCCTCCTACAGTGAGTGACTCTGCCGCGATCTTTTCTGTATTAAATGGGTTACTCAACGTCGCTCAACTTCGGGCCTGAAAGACTAACCATCAATTGGACCACGAAACGAGCTCATACCAACGCTGCTTGCGCCGCGCCAATCGCAGAACCCAGACACCTCTCATCTACTTGAGCGAAATCGCCTTTACCAAATACTACTCTCCACAAAAATGGTCTGGATGTTGGAGAAGCAGTGAAGTCGGTATGGACTAATTCAAACACTCATGTGATTGTTGTCTAATATTTTTTGACCGTTGCGCGCAGACGTCTTTTTGGCTTTAAATGATGATAAATGCGCCTCCAATATGATACAACGCGAAATTGCCGGCCATATCGCGCTACAGGGCTTGGATCTCACCTACGAGGTCCTGGGCCACGTCGCGCGCAGCGACGGTGAGATAATCGGGCTGATGACCGAGTCCGAGCTCGCAGGCAGGCCTGTGCAGTATCGCGATCGTGCGAAGGTCTACGAGGCACTCGCACGTGTCGAGCGCCGCGGTTTAGTTTTCTGCGGCGCACAGAATTATTCGAACATCCATATCCTGGACAGCGGGAAAGTGCGCTTGACGAACCTTGCTAGCATCTGGTGTTTCCCTAACCCCACGACGCGTGAGGAGCAGGGAGCTAGGCACCACTGGGATGTGATGGAGAGTGTTTTTGTGGCACTTCGAGCCCGTGCAAGGAAAGGTGTCTGGCACACCCTGCCGCGGTGGTCTCCGTGTGGTCGCCGCATCTGCAACGAAGGCATTGCACTCTTGCCTACCTGCTCACCTATGCGGGATCTCTCTGTGGGTCATATTCTTCAGGATGCCTGTGTCGTTGAGAGAATCAGGCGTCGGAAGGAGGCGCTTGATATTGTTCGACGGCTGGTGGGTAGCGGCGATAGAAAGCAACAAGGTGCTAGTACTGCCAAAGTGACGGCCAATAAGGTCTCCCTGTTGGTCATTTGACGTGATTCTCTGTGATCGAATGGCCCGTTGTTGATGGCGATGTTATTAAGCCCCGCGAACGTTCAAGTCGACCGTGAGCTCAGTGCTAGGTTATGTAATAAGTACAAGGTGTCCATCCAAGTAGTTTGTTCCTTGTGGTCTCCAATATCTCATGATTCAAACTTCTCCCCGATAATGTAATGTCTGTCCTCCTGGATGTCCACGGTTGTGATCTGTAGTACTCTAGATCTTTTGGTTTGACGGATGGCACTTCCGCCGAATATAGCCCGGGCCCGACCGTTTCTCTCGATTAAACTTGCATGTGAGAGACACCCTTGGGGTATCACGATTGGCGGTGTTTACACAGAACAATGAGCTATGAACAATGTGCCAGAGACGTCGTAGCCGTAGTAGCCACGAGGAGGAGTTGCCACATTGTTTGCAAAATGATCGGGAGCAAATAACACGTTAATACGATCACCTGCTTGCACCTCTCAACTCTTGTTTCTCTACTGCCACCATCTTGCTCGTTCTTATCCCCACAGCACCCCAGGTGCCCGGAGGATAGTCCGGAGAGGAGCTGCTTGGAGTCGGGACGAAGCCATGGATTCCTCGAGCGCGTCGAGCTCTGCTCCGATAGATGTTCCAAGAAAAAGGCTCCTGTCGATAGGCCAGGATTCCATGGGCCCGACACTGAGAAAGAGGCCTCGCGTTTCCTCTACGATATCGGCCGACTTTCAGGCCCAGCTACGGGGCGAGTCTCCGTCAGTCAAAGCTAGCGTGATTAAATCTTTTTCTCACCTCAGCAATCAGCGACTAACCCCATCACCTGTAGCACCTCGATCGCTATCCCAAGACGCGCCCACTCCATTCCGACTTCAACTTTTTGGAGAGCGTTTCATATCATGCAAGGCCCATGAGCAGTGCATCGTCGTTCACGTCTGCCTCGAGGGCTTGCAGCCCTGGTGATGTGGGTGACCAGCCCGGCAGTTCCGCGTACATCGACCGCTCTGGCATGGAGCTGATGCGGAGCATATCTTCGGCTTCCCTTAGCTCGACCGCGACCGCCGGTCCATCGTACCCCGAGTCTTCGGCGAAATTTCACCTTCGCAATACCAAGTTGACCCTCGATTTCTCCCTTCCACCCGCAGAGGAACCCCTCTCTCTCGCCTCCTCTCTCCTGGCCTGCTCGACGCAGAACGTCCTTTTCTTCAGTCGTGGTAACAGGGTCCACTTCAAGAACACAATAACGTCCGAGGACATTGGCCAGCTCTGCAAGTTGCAGGACAGCCATGGTGACTTGAGGATCATCGAGTGTGGGGGAGTCGATCAGCCGGATATCGTCGCACTCGGTACGAGCAAAGGGCTCATCCAGATCTGGGACGTCAAGACCAAGAAGAAGACGGCGAGCTGGTCGACGAAAAGCGTGACTGCCATGCGCTGGAACGGTCCTGTTCTTACCGTCGGCGGAGAGAAGGGCACCATACGTCACTACGACACTAGGATTGCGCCGACGAGCAAGATGAAGGAGCAGGTGCGCAAGGTCACGCGGCACCAATCCCGCATCACTAGCCTCGAATGGAACGTCGAAGGCAAAATACTCGCCAGCGGAGACCAGAGCGGTGTCGTCTATTGCTGGGACTCCCGCGAGAAGGTTCCTCTCGACGTGGGGGAATTCATCCAACGGCGCAAGAAAATGCAGCACCCTGGTGCGATTTCGGTACGTCAGACCGTTCTTCGATCTGGACTGTTCATTTAATTTGCTTTAGGCGCTGGCATTTTGTCCTTGGCAGCCGAAACTCCTCGCCTCAGGCGACGTCGAGGGAACGATCCATCTATGGAACGTCAACGCGTCATTATCGCACTCTAACGCCGCCACACCTGGAAAGCTCGAGCTTGGCGCACCGATCACGAGTCTCCACTTCTCTCCCCAGTGCAAAGAGCTCCTCAGCACACATGGCTCCAAGCCTCCATCACCGCCCGCCACTGAGCCACCGCCACCCACTACACCCACCATCGCAGTCCCTGGAGCCTCCACACGGCGTCGTTCCAATACCAACAACAGCATCCCTAGCCTCCCTCCACCCGTGTGGCCGAAGGTCAGCATGGAAAACTCCATTGCGGTGCATTCATACCCCTCCCTGCGTCACGTTACGACATACCCGTTGTTGAACAAGCCCATCAGCAGCAGCGTTCTCAACGCCGGAGGCACGAAGATTGTCCTGGCCGTCCCAGACGAGGGCAAGATCAGCGTATGCGATGTGTGGGCGAAGAGGAAGGAGTTGAAGCGGCAGCCCAGTTTCTTTAACTCGACCATCCGATAGGATCATGACAAACGACCCACACATACTCCTTCCTTTGTTTGGAGGGCACGTTTTCTTCCTGTTTTATAATGATCAGCATAGTCATCACATCCACACCTACTACGTCTGTTACTTATCATGTTTCTTGGTTGGCTCCCGTTGAAAAATTGTTGTTGTAGACATCATGTATGTCGTGTAGAATGTAGAAAGTACGTCATCCATGACCTCGTCGTGACGAAAGTCGATTGCCATTTAGTTGAGCAAATACGCAAGATTACGAGAACAACTTCGTGTAGCCTTTAGCGAGCAGAATGGATGGTAGGTAGTAGAACATAGACGTAACAAGCATAGTAGCAGACAGCGTGAAGTAGTCTAGGGTGATTAGTGGTTCATATGGGACTTTCCAGTGGGACTGACGATATAGTTACCGCCGACAATGTCATGGCATAGCCTACTAGTCGTTTTCAATCGATGTCAGGTTTTTTTCCGGTCAGTATCGCTGTGGTAGGGTATTGAAACCGAGCTGGCTCGCCGCGAAAGTCGTTTTGAATATTTCTGGGAACGCTGATGAGGCCTGAGTCGGAACCACGCTGCCAATCCACTGGCAAATTTCCTCCCGTTGATGATCCAAACCCGGGCCCATAGATGTGTGCGAAGTTCGCTCAGTGGTGAGCCATGATAAAATGTGTTCATCGAACTCCGCGCGATCCTTGTCACTGGAGATATTAAAAGTGAGTTTAATGGTGAGCGGGCGTTCAGGAGAAAAATATGGAAGGGGGGTGATCTTGCGTTTTACTCGTGAAGGGAGTGACTGAATGAAGGTGCCGCATCGAAGACTGGAGAACAAAATTTCCGCCGCATCCCAGTAACGTTGATTTGCGAATTCTTCTCGCGATCTCTCATCAGGAAAGTACCAGACGCTCGAAAGATTAGACAGCCGAATTTTTCCGTTGAAGATGTGGATAGTGTCATGTGAGGCGCCACAGTAGATCAAACCACGCTGCTGGACTCTAGAAAGTGCATCGTATGCCAGAGCCCTGTCGTGATATACACAGAGCCTTCCTGTTTGAGGTTCAAAAGCGATGCCGACGATAAGCCCGTCGTCGTCGACAACATGTCCGAACACGCGATACGTGAGGTCGAGACCTTGTAATGCTAGATATCCCCACATTATGCAGTCGAGCATACGTAGAAAGTAATCATCAAAGCCCATTATTACATCTTTAGACAGAGAAACCATGTCAGTGCGCTGGCATGGAACGTCACTGTCTAAGAAAGAACTTACCGACTTCCTGTCCTTTCCAGTAGCCATTCCACGTATCGAATGGCATAAATTTGATAAATGTGATCTCTCGAAGAGAAATCAAGCGAGTCCATGTGTAGCAAGTAATCTTGTACATGCGCCGTTGCTTTTGCACAATCTCAAAACCGCGAACCGGGTGATTCACCATGTAACCCCACTTCGTTTTGCCGAACTCAATTGTATGAATCAAGGTTTGCTGACGACGAAAATCAGACAGACTACAGTGAGGTTGAAGAGTATGAGGCAAACTCACAAGATGCTCTAGGTCATCTTGATACTTCTTTTCGCGAGAAAGGGTTACATCTAACGGCCAGTCGAGCGAATTCCAAGGCAAGTCGCTACTAGCCTTTATCGCAGGGGCTTGAATGATGATCAATTGTGAGTGTTTCCAAAGCGCATAGCACCGCAGGTTCGTTTCGTTACACCCATCCACCACAGCGGCGATACTGAGAGGGATTTGCTGAGAGTCTGTTGCCATGGAAGGTTGAATGTCAAGGTGAGCGCTGAGCGTGATTGAACTTGGAGGGAGGGGGGGGGGATCACTGAGGGAACTTTCAAGCTGCCAATCGCAAATTGAACGATCAATTTGTATGTTTGCCCTCAATTGACGCATTCCATTTTACCGCTCTTCGACTCGAACCACCATCATGGCCATCCAAACCGCCCCCTACGGTACCTGGTCCTCTCCGATCACCGCTGAAGCAATCACCAAAGGCGTTCGTCGATCTCTTCAGTTATATACCACTCCGATCTAATCTAATCTCCACAATACAGGCCATCTCGTTCGCCGATGTTCTTGTAGATGACATTACCTCAGAAATCTATCACATCGAGGCGAGGCCTTCCGAAGCAGGAAGAAATACAATTGTCAATACCAAGACTGGAATTGAGTTGACCCCTGGGAAGGACTGGAACGTTCGTACTGGGGTGCACGAGTATGGAGGCGCACCTGCAATAGTTTACAACGGTTACGCGTACTTTTCGCGCTTCACGGATGGGAGAGTGTATCGAGTAAAAGGAGGAGAAGAGCCGGAAGCGGTCACGCCAGGTGAGGATTCCTGTAATCGGCCAGGCCCAGGGCGTTAATTCACTTTTTTTGGCGCAGAAAGCACAGTCCGTCGGTTTGCGAAATTTGACGTTCATCCCAAACATAATCATCTCCTGGTCTCGATCTTGGAGGACCACACCGTTGACGAGCCCTCTGCTATCGTCAACAGCTTATGCATCATCAACACTACCACCAAGACTGTTCATCCACTAGTTTCGGGTGCAGACTTCTACGCCTCGCCCAAGTTTTCACCAGATGGCACACGCATTGCATGGCAGCAATGGGACCACCCAGACATGCCATGGGAGGGCGGCCAAATCTATGTCACCAATGTCACCATTGAATCCGACACCATCTCGGTACAAAACACCCTCCACATCGCTGGCGAGGCCAAGAAGGTCAGTGCCGCGTTCCCCTCCTGGGCGAACAACGACACTCTCATTTTCACATCCGACGAGTCTGGGTATATCAATCCCTGGAAATACCAGGACGGCAAAGCCTCTCCCATATTCCCCAAACCAGTCGAACAGGAATTCGGCGTCCCTCTGTGGGTGCTCCAATTGTTCCCATACGCCGTCCTAGACACGGCGGGAAGGTACGCACTGTTTGTCACAGTGAAGGACGGGCGAAACGGATTACACCTAGTGGACCTTACGGGAGGCTCTGCACCTCAAGCTCTGGAGACCCCGTATGTCGTGATAAACCATATCCGGTCTGTGTCCCGCGAGAACCACGAGGTCGTCTTCGCTGGTGAGAAGGCCGACGAGGAGTCGAGCATTATCAAGGTCACGCTCGCAGATTTTTCTGGCACTGCTGCGCAGGTGGTTGGGGTGTCGTAGATGTCGAAGATTGTATCCAGGCAGCGCGGATAATCTCGAGCGAGCCCCACAATCTCGCAGACCCCAAGCGTGTCGTAATCCGGGGCGGATCCGCAGGCGGATACACCGTCCTGGCAGCGTTGGCCAACGCACCCGACGTGACAGCCTTTTCCGCTGGCACTTCCTCGTATGGCATCTCTGACCTCAATCCGCTGGCGGAGCATACCCACAAGTTCGAATCACACTACTTGGAGAAGCTTATTGGCGGGACGCCGGAGGAGATTCCAGAGGTATACAAGGACAGGTCTCCATTGAACCACGCGGATAGAATCGTGTCTCCTTTATTGGTGAGATGCAGTGTTGCTTTATTTTTGCGAGGACTCGTTGCTGATTGAACCCCAAAGATTCTGCAAGGCGAGCTTGATAGGGTGGTGCCGAAGGAACAAGCGGAGCTGATCTACAACAGCGTCAAATCTCGAGGCGGAATTGTGGAGTACAAGTTATACGAGGGAGAGGGACATGGCTGGCGGCAGGAAAAGAACATCAAGGACGCATTGGAGCGAGAGATCGGGTTCTATCGGGGTGTGCTGGGACTGAAGAATTGAATAATTTACTGTATCATTAGTATGCAGTCGTGTATTTATGTAAGTGCGCAAGAATGTGTCTCGAAACCACCAGAAGTTGCTAGCGTCCTCCTGTGCTATAGCTAGCGGGTACTGGAGTACTTCAAATAAGTGTATTCAACTTGTCTTTGGAAGAAATTGCATGTCTGGCTGGTCACCATCGCGTCGCAAAACGCGTTCAAACCTCAAGGCGCGTTGCGGGCGCGAATCCAAATTTTTAGAACCATATCCTCGGGCCACTACACCCCGGCATACATACTACCAGTAAGTATACTACTCTTGCTAAGTCCTACTTTACGATCCTATATCTCCACAGGGCGAGGATAATTCCGGGTATCCTATGGTAGCTCTGAGTATACTCCGGAGATGGTAGTATATATCCCGAACCATCCTAGTTCCTGACCATCCCCATGAGCCTGAGCTCGGAATGGATCTGCAGTACCAAAGGTACCACAGATGCTCCGTCAAAGAACGTCTAAGTTTATTAGAACCCCCCCAATGAGAGCCACAGTCGACAGATTACTAGCCCACGTGACACCACTGCTCCCACTAACGTGCCCCGATGGATGGTTGGGGCACGTCTGCAAGACAGTGGCTTGACTAGATCGTCTAGCTGTAGCGGGGTCTCAAAATAAACCGACCGTGACGATGATGAGCAGAGACGTGCGCTGAATTTTCACCTGAGGGGGGTGGGTCGGACTTGTGGGTGCAGATGAGTGGTTGCACATACCTGCGTTGTAGCTCCGCCTTGTCTTCGATGTGGGACGTGAGCTGGAGTTGCATGATACGAACCTGAGGGGCGTGAGTAGGACTTTTGGGTGCGGATGAGTTTTCGCATACATACCGTCTCGGAAAGCTGTGCGTTCGTTCGCAGCAGGACTTCTCCCATGCGCCGCGTTTCGTTGTTGCGAAGCTGGAGGATCTTGTCGTCGATCTTGATGACCTTATCTTCGATTCGGATGACTCCATCTTCGATACGGATCGTCGACCCCTTGTCAGCACATCAAGGCCACAAAGTTCTAGTTCAATCGAAATGCACCATGAAAGCCATACGGCAGCAAAGCTCTGCGACGTAGTCCTCATTACGAGTGAGATGCAGGAGCCTAGAGTGCCTCTCGCGCGGGGTGCACTGAGGATCGAAAGTTCCAATGATGACCACATCAAGCAATTCGACACAGCGCTCTGCAAGCTTCTCTACGTCCTCCCTCACCGATCCGATTCGCTACCGTAAGATCTAGGTTAGAATTGGTCTAGTGAGAGCAGGCTAAATGCTAGAGTACCCACCTCCATCACTTTCAGGACAGCTCTTACAGCTGGTATGACGCTGAAAGGGTCCGAGAACCCCTCCGCGAGACTGTTGACTGTTTTCAAAAGGCTGGTAGCCCTGGCGCGAGCCTTGGGCCCCATGACCCAGCGAAGTTCAATTACAAGATCGCAAAAGACAAATGAGTCCTTGGAATGTTTGAGGGAAATGTCAACAGTCAATGTGTGGGTTATATGTGCAAGAGATAAGGCACGGCCTCGCATTGGCCTCCGCCGCAATTCCACCGCAATACCGATGCAGGTCTTGCGTGGATTACCTCAGATCTGATAGGTCCGCAATGCACGGGAGAGAGGCTATGACTGGCGCCCACAGTAAGTCAAAGTCGAAGGTGATACGTCCAAGGTGGGAAACAGAGCATCTTAATATACAGCAGGATATCAGAACTACACAGCAGTATTTCTCAGAGCGAAGTAAGAGCAAGGATGGCACTAGAGTTCGTAGCAGAGACTAAGTGGTGGCACGGCGCGCTGCTTTCGGCTCGGTCTACACAGACGCCACGTTAGTGTGAATGAGAATGGTCGACCAGTACGTACATTATCTGCAGGCGTCTGACTTTGGCGAGCTTGTGCGCGACGTTGGCGCTCCTGTGTTTCGAGCGTGTGCACGTATACCGCCCATGCGTACCTCAAGACGTCGCGCTCGCTGCCGAACACAAGACCCATTGCCTGCTCATACGTGCACAGGTGCGACGTGTACGTCTGCTCGTCGGGCATGCCGGTATTTTTGGTGTGCACCTGAGCAGAGTGAGAAGAATAAGACAGAGTGTCATGCCGCGTACGTACTGCATTTTCGGGTATTTGACCGATCCACCACGACGTCAGGTACTCTCCCCCCATCCTGCGGTTGCCTCTCCTCGGACTCCACGATGACATCGTCACATAGAACGGTTCCGTGTTTGGTAGGTCGTATCGGCTGCGTTCGCTTGGAGGCGCAGGTGCTTGGGTGGGTATGTAGAGTGGCAGAAACTCGGCCTGATATCCTGACTTGAAGGCCATTCACACATGGGGACATCAGAAAGCCAACTAATTCCTCACCTCCTCGTACGCCTCCCTGATCGCCGTCGTCTCCAGAGACTCGCCCATATCCTTCCTGCCCCTCGGGAAAAACCAGTATTTGTCTCGTGTGTCGTAGATGACAACGACTTTGTGGGTCGATGGTTGGAAGATGACCATGCCGGCGCCCAGCATGAAGTTTTCAGAAGACCAGCCGCTGTCAGGAACAGCCGGAGAAGAGAAATCAGATAAAGGTTTAGAGCCTGGTGGATGTCGTGGCTTTGGAGGCCGTTGAGCGGCTGGAGCCTGCGGTTGAGCTGCTGGAGCTTGCGCTTGAGCTGGAGACTTCGGGCCCTGATTCTGTTTGAACGGTGCAGACATGATAAAGTGTAAAGCTGAGAGCAATGAGCGCGAAGGAGATTCGTTGAGTTGTGGTCCAGATTCTGTCGCCATATAGCGCTACTGCCCGGACTTTCTGCAGCAGCTGGATTGCGAGATTGAGGAAGAAGACGCAGACAATGCTGGGACGAGAATGGAAAGAAAGAGTTCCAGCTTTTCGATCAGCTTTCAAGTCTAAAGCTAAAGCTTTGAAGCTTCAAGCTTAGCTTCAAGTTTGAAGTCAAGAGCCGTGTCGGACAGAGACAGTCACCAGACAGTCGAGACAGCCAGAGGCTCGGGAATAATACCGGGCCGGGCACGTGGCAGTGCACGCATTGCCGACGACTGTCACACGATGACTACGTCGACGACGACGACAGCTTCAACTTGAAGTTGTTACTTTCAGAGCGCTGGCTTAGCTTTTGCCACAACCTCGAGGCCTGAAGCGGAACTTTGACCTTACTCGGCATCAACGATGGCACCCGTGAACCCTGGAGGTCAGCCTGGACCATAATCTACGTTCCTCGATGTACAATGGAGAACTTCGACAGATCCTCAGCATTCACCTCGGCCTGAGCCCATAGGCAACATGCCCATTACTTTCCTGTTTACAACGTGCACCATGTGTATTCTCTTCATTCTGTGGAAGAGAGCGGATTCATTCCGACGAGTTGTTTCGCATCAGTATGTCTCTTGGCCGTCTTTACGCACATGTGTAGCGCTGAACAGATTTTCCAGGCTCAAAAATATTACGAGGCCCGGTGAGGGCCGCGTACGACTGAGTGAAGATGACGGGCCGCCTGCAAGAGAATTTCTTGAAGATGATGACGATGACGACCATGAGCCTCTGCCCCCGCCGCCACACGATCGGCCTGCCCCTGACAGAGTCCCCAAGGCGAGTGGAATATGAGCTTTGAACACATCTCGATCCATTGAAGCGGAGCGGTTTTTCGGCTACCATTGATTTTGATGTATGTTTTGATTTTTCCCCCAAGTCCAGCTAGTGGCATGCTAATACGTTTATCAGCAGTTTTGCTATCCACACTGTGTAACTTACCAATATATCCACTTAATCTGTATTTCGAAGGACCTCTCGACAGAGAGAAGTTCTGTTTGGCGAATCCTCATTGGATGCTTTGAATGACTGGGATGTTTTGTTCTTTCAAAAAACGCCTCTCAATGTCCGATTCGGTGTCCCGGTATTTGGCAACCTCTTTGCACAGTGAGTTTGCCACGAGTATCTCTTTCGAAGCCACGTCTTGTGATACG